>JAADVP010000766.1:0-14854 GCA_023335675.1 Globisporangium solare
ATACCTTCAATGCTGTTGCAATCGTGGCCAGGGCGAGGCCTTGTGCGCGAAGTCGGCAACATATTTTTCTTTCTTCGAGTGAGTGCATTGTTATTCTGTTTTGAAAAAAATATCAGGAATGACATTTTCGATAAATCACTTGAGATTTTCGAAGGTGACATTCTCGATTAATCCCGTAATAGCATTGGAGCTCTTCAAACCACAGTGATTGCGCAACAAAATAGACCATCATTCTGAATCGTTAATTACTTTTTGTGGAACACAGTACCTCCTGATTCTGGTGGTTTGTAACGGTATTGCTCAAACAAAAAGAGAGCAGCTACTTGTGCCATCTCTTTTGTGGTATACCGTCCCCTCCTCTATTCTTAAGATAAACAACACATCACACACAAGCGAAAAAAAAGCCGAAGCGAAGACGCGAAGATGCTGCGCGTCGTCGCTTGCGCGCAACGGACGGCGCGCTGCCGCAACGCAGCGCTCAGCAAGAGATCCTTCACCTCTCTAGCTGCTGGTCCTGGTGGCTCGTCTGCGCGTCACTCTGCTGCTGCGAACGGCTCTGAACGCGCCAGTGTCCAGTACAAGAATCCGTTCTACAACGATGAACCCGCGGCGCCTGTGGAGCCGCTCGTGACGATCGCACCGTCGTATGAGCTGTATCCGAACCACGTGCACTGCTTTTTGGGGCTGAACGGCAGCGGCAAGTCGCGCTTCCTCGACCAGTTGCAGCGCGCAGCGACGGCAGCCGCGCAATCGGCGTCCGCGTCCGAGGCGCAACGACGCTGCCGCGTGTCGAGTCTCAGTCTCGATGCGCATCGAGAATTTGTGGCGTTGCATGGCGAGAAGGTCGTTGCGAATGTGCTGGGAGGCGTTGGCTCGCCGAGCGCCCGCGACCTGATTGTGCGGCTGGGGCTTTACCCGGTGTGGGAGTCCCACGTGAAGCACCTCTCGACGGGCGAGATGCGCAAGCTCATGCTCGCCGAGACGCTGCTGCGAGTGCCGCGCGCGAATGTGCTCGTCCTCGACCAGCCGTTCGACGGACTCGACAAGGCGGCGAGGAAGCAGCTCGAGTGGATGCTTGGCCAGCTCACGCGCGGGTTCACGCGGCTGCTGGTGGAGACTGGAGGTCGCAACGACGCGTTTGCGTACAAGACCCAAGTGCTGCTCGTCGCGAATCGACTGGAGCAGGTGTTTCCTGATATTCTCACGCATATGGTGCTCATGAAGACCAGCAGTGACTCTGAAGAAAGCTGTGGCGGCAAGCAAGGTGAAGGGAGTCTGAAGGACTCGAGTGCGTGGAGCCTGGAGATGCTGCCATGGAACGTCGAGGGCCAATCGAACGATCCAGAGCTACTGCGCGACCAATTGCGCTCATTCTTCGACGACGAGAGCACGAAGCGCGCGCAGATGATGCCAGCGGAGATGATCGCGATCGTCAGAGAGCTGTTCGATTGCGAAGAGGATGAAGACGACGCTGCTGAGTCTGCCAAGCAAGCTCCTGCAGTCGACCTACGCCAGGTCTCGATCGCGTACGCTGAGCGGCGCGTGCTGCTCGATGCGATCGATTTCCAGCGCCATCGCCACGAGCACTGGGTGCTGCTGGGGCCGAACGGCTCGGGGAAAAGCTCTCTCATGCGCGTCTTGATGCAGGTCCCTGGCCACGGACTCACAAGTGGCGACGTCCTGATCAATGGTGACAACATCGCATTGGCTTCTGAAGGCACACAATCAAGGCAACGGCGGCAGGTTGAAGCGATTTCCACGGATCAGCACATCCAGTTGCTGCAGCAAAGCGTGCTCAGCGACCAGGAGCAGATGACGATGACGGCATTCGAGTTGATCGCGGAAAACGCGGCGTCGACCGAGAAGGCACATCTCGCGGCCAAGTTGCTGGATTTGCCTCTGGACGCGATCAGAGCGCGCAGTCTCGCAGAGCTGTCGCAGGGCGAGCAGAAGCTCGTGCTGATCGCGCGCACGATCGCGACGTGCCCCCAAGTGCTCATCCTGGACGAGATCACCCACGGCCTGGACCCGTTCAACCGGCAGCACGTGCTGGCCGTCGTGGACGCCATCGGCACGCACGCGAAGCGCAAGACGCACTTGATCCTCATCACGCACCACGAGGACGAGATCACTGGGTGCTTTACGAGCGTCGTCGAGATCGCCGACAAGCAACTGGTCGAGCGACCGCTGAGGCAATAAAATAGAGAAGCATAAACAGCAAAAAAAAGAAACATGCAATCGGTTGATGCATTACGACTAGCGTGGGTACGGACACTCGACTTTGCTCATCTCGACGTAGACGGACTTGAGCTGCGTCCAGGACTCGATGCCCGCGAGGCCGTTCTCGCGACCGAGACCCGACTTCTTGTAGCCGCCCCAGGGCGTCTCCACTGGCGCGAGGTTGTAGTTGTTGATCCACGACGTGCCGACCTGGAGGTTCGCGACCATGCGGTGCGCGCGCTGCAGGTCCTTCGTGAACACGCCCGCTGAGAGCCCGAACTCCGTGTCGTTGGCGCGCGCGAGCACTTCCTCTTCCGTGTCGAAGGGTAGCACGCTCATGACCATCCCGAAGATCTCTTCGCGCACGATCGCCATGTCGTCCGTGCAGTCCACAAAGATCGCGGGCGTCAAGAAGTAGCCGTTCGACAGCGCCTGCGACGGCGCGACGCGCTCGCCCCCGCCAGAAAGCAGCGTCGCGCCTTCTTCGACGCCCTTGGCGATGTACTTTTGCACTTGCTTCATGTGCTTTTCGTGGATCATTGGACCAATGTCCGTCGCCGGGTCGAGCGGGTCACCGATCCGGAGCCGGAGCGTGCGCTCGTGCAGACGCTTCACGAACGCGTCGTACACCTTGTGCTGCACAAACACGCGCGTGCCGTTCGAGCACACTTGACCCGACGAGTACCAGTTGCCCATCATGGCGCCCGCGACGGCTTCCTCGAGGTCTGCGTCGTCAAAGACGATCAGTGGCGACTTGCCACCCAGTTCCATCGTGACCTTCTTCAGTCCACGAGCCGCACTCTCGTACACGCGCGTGCCCGTGCCCACCGAGCCCGTGAACGAGACCTTGGACACAGCCGGGTGGTTCACGAGCGCCGTCCCGGTCTCGCCTGCGCCGAGCACGACGCTGAACACGCCCTCGGGAACGCCTGCTTCCAGGTACGCCTCGGCGAGCTTGAGCGCCGACAACGGGGTCTCTTCCGATGGCTTGAACACCATCGAGTTTCCAAACGCGAGCGCAGGCGCCGACTTCCACGCCGCGCTCTGCAGCGGGTAGTTCCACGCGCCAATGCCCGCAGTCACGCCCAGTGGCTCGCGGCGCGTGTACGCCCAGCTGCCGCCGGGCAAGTCGAGCGTCTGGCCGCCAATGGACGGCAGCACGCCGCCGTAGTAGTTGAGGCAGTCGGTGGCGCTGAGCACGTCAACGACCGAGGTCTCGGCGATCGGACGTCCCGTGTCCACGGTCTCGAGGTGCGCGATCTCGTCGTTCCGCTGCGTGAGCAGATCGGCTGCTCGGCGCAGAATCGCGCCGCGTTCGGCCGGTGCGAGCCGCTTCCAGTGCAACTGGCCCTGCTTGGCGGCGTCCACGGCGTCGCTCACCACTTGCGCGTCGGCGGCGACGAACTGCGTCTCGGGCGCGGCCGTGGCCGCGTTGAGCAGCGTGAAGCTCGGCGCGGACGACGGCGGCGTGACGTACTTGCCGTTCACGAACGACTTGACGGTGCGCACGACGCGAGCGCTCATCTTGGGGTGCACGAGAGAAAGAGAGAGGGAGCGAGGAGGTCGAGGGCGTGCGCTCGTAGCGGCGAGTGCGGAAATGGGAGCTGCACACGCCAATGCAGACGAGGTTGAGCACCCACTTCTTGGGTTTGATGCTGTTGACCTGATGCCGCCTGCTATGAGGCGCGACACCAGCGAATTGGAACATCAAGACTCGATTTTTCACAAGGCTTGGAGTATATTTGAGGACTTATATATCGAGAATTAATCTTGATATTTGAATTAATTGGTCGGCATTTGAGGTATGGAAAGAGTGTTGATAAGTTAGTATTGTGAGGTATGACAGAGAAACAGTGTTGTCTTTCTTTGTACTGCTTTTTGGTCGAGTTGGCGTCCACTATTATTGTAGCTCTCTATCAATGCATACATGTCGCAAAGATTATATAACAAACGAAGGACCCGAAACCTTTGCAATAATTATAATAGTATTGGATAATTGTTAAAAATGGTTAATAACGTGAGTCCGTAAGTATGCCGCACACTTTTTGTAGCCACCGGTGCGCACTTAGCGTGACAGTGCGCGCATTGTGTTGGTTGCTTTTCACACTCAACCAGTCAATAGGGAAAATGTATGGGAATCCGCACGCCAACTACGGCGCGATGGCGCCGCAGCCTCCACCGCCGAATCCGGGCGTCCAGCGGGTACGCCGCCTTCACTATAGAGGAGTGTGCGTGGACCGCGCGCGCATGCGGCTGAAGCCTTGGTGCTGGACTGATTTGTGGACGTCTCTCTCTCTCACTCTCTCTCTCTCGTAGCTCTATGAGAAGCTCGCGCAGTTGAAGCAAGAGAAGGGAGAAGCCGACGGGATGCTGCAGATCCTGCGCGCCAAGCTCAGCGAGGCCGAGGAGGACAACTTCGATCTGCGCGCCAACATGGCGACGGTCGAGGCGGAGATCGCGTACTCGACCAAACAGAACGAGGAGAGGCTCAAGAAGGAGATGGCGTCCATGATGTCACAGCTCAACTTTCTCAACGACAAGCTCAAGAACGCTGAGCGCGCGAAACTCCGCGCACTGCGGGAAGTCGAAGAGCTGCAGCAGAAGCAGTTCTTGGAGCAGAAGCGACTGGATGCCGAGAAGCGGCTGCTCGCGACCAAGAAGCGCAAGCACGAGAGCGTCATGATCGCCGCGAGCCAGAGTCTCATGTCGAGAATGCAGTCGTCGCAGTCGACGCTGTCACAGAGCTCGATTGTGCCGTCGACTCCGCCCGCGTTTGCGCCGAAACCCACAACTGCTGTCGCCATTCAAACCGAGCTGCGAGAAGAAACACAGGGCTATGCTCAGGTACGAGTTATATGGTTGCAATATTCCAAAGGTGCTGTATTTAATAACACCACTTGCTGTCCGTTCGTGCTGTAGGAAAACGCCGAGCTAATATCCAAGTTGATGACAAGCTTTTCGCGGGATTTGCTCACGCTGTTTCACGGCTCAAGTGGACTCGCGAGCGCATCCGATGAAGACACAGCAAATACAGCAAGCGGCACAAGACCACCGACCCCAACCGCCGTACAGCACTCAAGCGGGTCTCCAACACAACCGATCGCGTTTTCGCAGAGCGTGTTTTCGCAGATCGCTGGCCAAGCGCACGCCCAGGCGCAAGCGTCCTTGCTGACCTTTGCGATGGAAACCAACTTGACGCAAGCTACGTTTGCCACCGAACGAGCCAAAGATCTCTACGACACGCTCGGGGAAATGCTGCACGGTCAAGTGACCGTCGTCGCACTCGCGCCTGTCTTCGTCAAGTACCTTGCAGCGCCAACAGATCTGGACGTGGAGATTCTCTCGAGCGTCATGCGGGTTTTGTATTTTATCATGCACCACAGTGATCGCTTTCAGCAATTCCTGCTCGTGTCGAGTGGATCTACGAACGAACCGTCTTCTACGAGCAGCAGCGTGCAGCCCGCAACGTCTTCATCGTCACCAAACTTCATAGACCCCCCTCACCCACGGATCTCGCTCCCTGGACTCAAATTCGCCTCGCTAGATGAATATCTCGCCTCGCGAAACGATAAACACAAGTCATGGTGGGACGACGACCAAGCGCATTCCTCTGCAGAGAGCGCCTCGGAGCTCAAACAACAGCGCGCAAAGCTGCTGAGCGCGCTCTGTCGGGTGGTCAAGAACAACGTAAATCAACCGATCGTTGTCGAAAACGGGCTGTGCGTGCTTGGCTTCTGGGTCGACCTCGGCATAGCAAATCCGTCTTTGCAGCCAGATTTCAAGCCGCTGCTCACGGGAAATGTCATTCAAGACATTCTGCTCGCGCCCAAGAGCCTCCCGTACCTCAAGCGCAAAGCGCTGAATTTGCTCGCACAGTTGCTGTACTTCCGTGACATTTTCCCCGAGGTTGAAGTATCGGCTAAGAAATCGCTGCTTTTCAACCGGTGTGCCAAGATGCTGCTGCCTCCTCCTGAAACGACGACGACCGCAGCCAACAGTAACAACATCAACAACAACTCAGCGCACGAGACCAAATTGCTGCAGCTCCAGATTGTGCACACGCTGCTCACGATCGTGACGTCGTTCCCATCAATAGGCATCCGATTTGTCTTGGAGGCTACACGCGGCCATCCGAACGACGCGGACGGGCATCGGTCGGTGATTTACTACATGGCACAACTCTTACACCACGAAACTTCCGAGGCACGTATCTCGAGTACGCGTTGCGGCGATGCGAAAAGTTCAGCGTTGGAGCGCTTGCTCGATGACGACCTGCGCGCGATGCTCGTGCGCGACACGTTCACGCTGCTGAGCTTCCTCGTCCGCTACGTGGATCTCGGCAACGAACTCGATGGCGCAAGCGACGAGCACGCGTTCGTCTCGGTGTTGCACTTGCTCGACACGCGGGATCTGGACCATTCGTCTGCAAATGCGTCCATCTCCAAGACCGCGAAAGCGCTTTTGAGCATGCTGGAGCTCAGCACATAATACAGGATATAGAAAGAAAAAATCAACAAGAACAAGGTTGGATGTTAGTCGGGTCCGACTTCCGAAACTTCAACGAAAATGATATGCGTCCGGATACGCAAGCGTCCCACTCACGGCGTTTTACACGCACGTGCCCGTCAATGAGCATTTTCCGTGATGGGTGACTCCGGTTTAGTATCCGGAAGCCCCGCAGCGCCCAAAAAGAACAACAAGAGCGCTTTCGCTGCAGAAAAAAAAATCAGCGTGATGGCAGGCAGGCAACAACTGTTTTCTATGGAAAAGTCTAACTGGAGACGGCAACGGAGCCCAATAAGGCTCAATAATAAATCAGGCGGAGAGCGAAAGGGAGAGACGCTGGGGCTCTGCTTGCACCATTCAGCCGTTACACCAAGGAACTGAGAGACCTCTTCACTGTGGAGCTCATTCTTTAAAAGATCGCGTCGCGCGCAAGTCCAAGTGGAGAGAGAGAGACACACGCAAGATAGAGAAGAATGCGCGCAGCTGGGATTGCGGCGTTTGTGCTGTTGCAAGGCGCTGCGATGGCGCTGTCGGCAGCGGATTCGGTGCCAACGCCCGCGCCGTTTGACAAAAGTGAGTCCCCGTGCAACATTTGTATGCTTACAGTTATTGTTTTGATCTCGTATCTAACTCGCTTTTCTCTGTGTGTATGTGTATGTCTGCACACTGCGATTTTCAGCATGCTTTGAGCTTCCTGTTGTGATTGTGTCGCCGACGGGAGAGCGCTTGCCGACGGAAACGTGCAACCAGCAACGGTTCCCTGCGATTGATTGCATGAAGAAGACGGTTGAAGTGTATCTCGAAGTGATTGACCACAACAACGGCACGTTGAACTGTCTGAACGGCGAGCGCACGGCGGTGTACCCTGCAGATGCGCACTACCGCGGTCAGTCGAGTCTCCATTTTTCCAAGCATCAGATGACGGTCAAGTTGCATGAAAAAGACGACTTCCTTGGGTTTCCTGCGGACAAGAAGTTTGTGCTCAACGGACCGGTGATCGATAGCAGCTTGATGCGCAACCATCTCGCGCACTGGTTGTTCCGTGGCACGACGCGGTACTCGCCACGGACACGCCACATCATCGTGTTTGTTCGCGATAATCCGGATCCATCGAACTTCGAACCTTTGTACAAGGGGATCTATCTCGCACTCGAGAAGATCTCGTACGGACCTAACCGTGTCGGTCTTGCACCGCTTGACAATACGTGCCACGGTGAGGAGCTCAATGGTGGCTGGGCGTGGCAGAACAACCCGCTCAACTATGGCGTGTACTCGCCGAACATTGTGCAAGACAAGTACCAACTTGCGTTTGGCTCGGGTGAGCGGCCAGTGCTCATGGCGCCTAAATCAAATGTGATGACGCAGACCATGCGCGACTACTTTGTGGACACGAAGACGGGTCCGTTGCCGCGCATGTACCAGTACCTGTACGACGACATGACGAACTCCGACGGACTCGAAAACGTCGTTGACATTGGATCGTTTGTTGACTACTTCTTGCACTCCGAGATGTCGCAAAACTCAGACGCATATCGTCGCAGCACGTATTTCTTCAAGGATCGCGACCAACCGATCAATGCTGGCCCCGTGTGGGATTTCAACTTGGCGTACGGTCGTGGCAACAACCAAAAGGACTGGTTGTACAAGCCGCACATGTTCTGGCGCCGTTTGTTCTGCAACTACAAGTTTGCATCGTTGGTGCCCAAGCGCTGGCGCGAACTGCGCGCGACGGCATGGAGCGACACTGCAATTCAAGACTTTCTGGGCAACAGTTCGGCACCGATCAAGCGGCAGCTCGTCAATTGCAACAACTGGTCGAGCATGAATCTGCAATGCGCGAACACAAATGGCGGCGGCACGTACGAGTCCAATGTCGACTCATTGAAGCGGTCGGTACTGGCGCGAGCGCGCTGGATGGACGAGAACGTTGCCGGATTCTACATGAAGCTCAACAACTCGGTCTGTTTCCCTGCCGGTGACCTTCCGCAGTACAATTGTGCAGCTGATGGCAATGATGATGGATGTTTGACCGACCCGGAGAAGTACATCAACGCCGTGAAATTCCCAAGCGTTCGCGAACCTTCAGGCAAAAAGGTGTGTGCGGCAGCTATGGACGGCACGACAAATGACTCTCTGGAAAAACCCTCGACTGATCCGTGCTGGTTGTCGGCTGGAACGTACATCACCGACGGTTCGCTGACACCATTCTGTTCTGGGTATGGAGCATGTCCCCCTGGCCCTGGCGCAACGTGCAAGTGCACCCAGGGACGGAAGTTTCCAACGTGTGCTCGCAGCGACGATCCAATTGCTGCCCGAACGGTGGCTGCGGATGCAGTTGAAGCGTCCAGCATGAGTAGTGATGCCAACGGTGCAAGACCGAGTGGCCTCACCACAATCGTGTTTTCAGTCGGCATCCTCGCTGTTTGCGCCGTGTTTGCTCACCAACGCCGGCAGCAGCGCGTCAACAGGCAAACGGCGTTGCTCTATCCACCAGTCAGAGTCGCAACGTCGTCGAGCGCAACGCCAACCGGGCTGACGGCAAGCGATTTGCAGTATGGAACGTAGACCACCAATCCGCCCACAATTTTTTTAGGCAGTTAAAGATTTTAGTAGTGCCTAATACCGTTTTGCTTGACAGCTTCCGACTTTGCTGGCGTGTGTGTATGGGAAGGGGAGAGAGCAAGGAAGTTAGCGAAGAGGACATGGCAGTTGGAAGGCATGCCCCTTTCTACCGAGCGCAGATCTTTTCAACTCACACTTTTGGCTTCTTCACATTTGCCAACGGGATCCAGAGGCAGCAAGCAACTACGTTCAAGCCATCTTAAGCCTTCAGCGCTGAGAGAATGGCGTTCACGGTGCGGTGGTTGGCATTGATTGTCGTGGCCGCGGTGACAGTATGGACCTCTGCGACTGGAGAAAGCGCCAACAATCGTACGTACATGTCTTTTCGTGATGACCCAACGTTTAGAAGGTGACTGATGGACTGCTTGTCGGTGCTTGTATGGCAGCATGTTTTGGCTTGCCGGTTGTGATTATCTCTCCAACGAATGAACGATTGCCGCGCGATCCGTGTGCGCAGCCGCCATTGCCTGCGCCAAATTGTATGAAGACACCCATCGAAGCGATCGTCGAAGTCGTAGACCACACGGATGGACGCCCGAATTGTTTACTGGACTCCCGCACCCAGATGCATCTCGCCAGCGTGCACTACCGCGGCCAATCGAGTCTACACTTTGCAAAGCACCAAATGGGCGTCACTTTTCACGGTGATGCAGCGGCGGCTTCGCTTCTCGGGTTTCCTCCTGATCGCGAGTTTGTGCTGAATGGACCCACGATTGACTCGAGTCTGCTTCGAAACCACCTCGCGCATTGGCTGTTTCGTGGCACAACCCGGTACTCACCACGCACGCGGCACCTCATCGTGTATGTTCGTGATCATGTCAATCCATTGGATTTCACTCCAGAGTACAAGGGCATTTATCTGGCACTTGAAAAGATCGCGTACGGACCCAACCGTGTCGGCCTCGCGCCGTTGGACAACCGATGCGAGGACGACGAGCTCAGTGGTGGCTGGGCGTGGCAGCACAATCCGCTCGAGTATGCCACGTACTCGCCAAACCTCGTGCGCGACAAGTACCAAGTGGCGTTTGGTGGAGGCGAACGACCAGTGCTCATGTATCCTTCAAAGAGTGTGCTGACGCAGACCATGCGCGACTATTTTGTCGATCCAGACACGAGTTCACTGTCGCAAATGTACAAGTACTTGTACGAGAACATGACGGAGCCCGACGATCTCGACAAGTTTATAGATATTGGATCGTTTGTCGACTACTTCCTGCATACCGAGATGTCGCAAAACACGGACGCGTATCGTCGCAGCGCGTATTTCTTTAAGGACCGCAACCAACCGATCAATGCTGGCCCCGTGTGGGATTTCAACTTGGCATATGGCCTCGGTGCTAATCAGCAAGCGTGGCTGTACACACCGTTTTCGCTGTGGAAACGACTTGTGTGCAACTACAAGTTTGCATCGTTGGTGCCCAAGCGCTGGCGAGCATTGCGCGCGATGGTGTGGAGCGACACAGCGACCCAAGCGTTTCTTCGCGAGAGTGCAGCAACGATCCAGCGCGAGCTCGTGCATTGCTCAAATTGGACGAGCACGGAACCGCATTGCGCCAATGCGCGTGTTGGCGGCACATATGAGGAAAATGTCGATGCGCTCCAGAAAACCGTGCTCGGTCGCGCTAAGTGGATGGACGAGAACGTCGACAAGTTGTACATGAAGTTGAATGACAGCGTGTGTGGACCCGTTGGCGAGCTCCCGGAGTACAACTGTGCAGCAAACGGAAGCGACGACGGGTGCTTGCGTGATCCTAAGAAGTACATCAACGCCGTCACATTTCCGGAAATCCGCAAACCATCGCCAGCGAAGCCATGCGCCTCGAGATTTATTGGCAATGACACAAACACAACGTCACTGGAGTCGCTGACGCTGGACCCATGCTGGCTGGCAACGGGAGCGAATACTTTGCAGAGTACGTTGACGCCATTCTGTTCAGGATACGGATACTGCGAAGCGGGGCCAGGCGCGACATGTATCTGCATCAAAGGCCATCAGCCTCCGACATGCGTGACAACGAGCAACGCGACGAACTTGGCGAGCGCATCTCCACCACCTCCACCACCAGGATCCTTCACGGTGTCGAGGTACTTTGCGTGGGGATACATTGCTGCCTTGATCTGCGCGATCCTCGCGTGCGTGTTTTTGTATTTTCGCAAGGTGAAAGTCAACGCGTCGGAGGAGGAGGAAGGAAGTGCGGAGGCATTCTCGAGCGCGCACAAGGCGACTTCGCGCTACGGAACGTGAAAGCGCGCGTATTTTGTGCGCGGCAAGTGCGTGGTTCTAGAAGCTGGAACGAAAAAAGCGAATGCACGAATCGGATCCGTTTCGGTGTGAGTGGTAGTCAAATAACGACGTATGAATCTTGGACGTTTACACTGATCAAGAGACCGTTGAATCTTGTACGTGCATTGTGTTGTCGCTTTCGCTTGGCTTCGTCGCACCCTCGATAATTCCCCAGAAAGCTAAGACTTGAGGTTGCATCCGCTTCGCCTTCTCATTACATCCACCGAGAGACAGACAACATGCAGCAGCCTTTCAAGATCCAAGTGTGACACGCCCCGACCACCCAATCGGAGCTCTTCGTGTACATCGATGTTGCACGAAGGTAAGTGGTTACACTTTACTGCGCGTGTAACCACTACCCCATAGAAGTTTCCTTTCGTACTTAAGCGCGAAAGGCCGCGATCCAAATCACCCCCATGCGCAATGCGCCTTTCGGAGGAAGGAAAAAGGGAAACCAAAGCACCCTGCTCTCCCTTTCCTCCTCTTTTCTTGTGCGGCCATTGCGGCATTTGCAGCAGACCCCATCCGTCGGACGCCGTCCGCCTGCCGTCCGCCCACCCGCTAGCCAGTGGCGCTCGCTCAAACGCTTCGTTTCGCTGCTTGTACGCCGCGGAAAACTCTTTTGCACGATGCGCATGTGCGGCTTCTTTGCCGCTGCTGCTGTTGTCGCACTCACGAGCGTCGTGGCTGGGGATACTCTTGCACCGGAACAACCACCGAGCCAAGGTACGCGTTCTTGCGTGCTTCCGTTTGGTTGCATGCCACTAACGTATCTCACTTTCCTCTCTTGGCGATCGCAGATTGCTACGAGTTCCCATTGGTGATCTTGTCGACGGTCAGTCGCGCGTTTCCGGACCCAACGTGCAACCAGCTACGGTATCCGGCGCCCGATTGCCTCAAGGAGAAAGTAGAGACCCGCGTTGAAGTGATCGACCACGCCGATGGCTCGCTTAACTGCTACGGCGCCGAGCCGACGGCAGTGTACGCGGACGTCGAGTCCAACTACCGCGGCCAGACGAGTCTGTTCTTCCCAAAGCACCAAATGAACGTCAAGTTCAAGGACGAGACGACCTTTCTCGGCCTCCCCGAGGACAAGGCGTTTATCTTGAACGGCCCGTACTTGGACTGCTCGCTGCTGCGCAACCACATGGCACATTGGCTTTTCCGATCCACGGGGCGCTACTCTCCGCGCACCAAGCACGTCGTGCTGTACATGCGCGAGTCACCCGACCAAGCCGAGGCGCGGTACGCGGGCATCTATTTGCTGCTCGAGAAGCTCTCGTACGGTCCGAACCGCGTCAACCTCGCAAAGCTGGACACGGAATGCAAGGACGTGACGGATTTCACGGGCGGCTGGGCGTGGCAGAACGACCCGCTGAGCTACGGCGCGTACTCGCCCAACGTCGTCATTGATCAGTACCAGAACGAGTTTGGCATGGGCGAGCGCCCGATCCTCGCGTGCCCGGACGGCGCCGAGCTCTCGCAAAAGATCCGCGACTACTTTGTCAACACGTCGACGGGCTTCCTGCCACAAATGTACCGCTTCCTCTGGAACAACATGACCAACAACCCGGACGCGTTGGACACGCACCTGGACCTCGGCAGCTTTGCGGATTACATTCTGCACACCGAGATGTCGCTCAACGTCGACGCGTACCGCCGCAGCACGTTCTTCTTCAAGGACCGCGCGCAGACGATCAACGCCGGCCCCGTGTGGGACCTGAACCTCGCGTACGGCAACGGCGCGCGCCGCGACTTCAAGGACTGGATCTTCCCGCAGTACACGTACTGGAAGCGGCTCATGTGCAACTACAAGCTCACGTCGCTCGTGATCCAGCGCTGGAAACAGCTGCGGAGCGACGACGGCGGCGTCTGGAGCGACAAAGCGATCAGCGACTTTCTCGATGCCGGAGCAGCGCCTGTGTGGCGCCAACTGCAAAAGTGCAAGGGCGAGTGGCGAGGCGACGTCGTACAGTGCGCGTCTGTGAGCTTGAAGGATTGCAACGGCACGTACGAAGAGCGCGTGGAATCGCTCAAGCAGGCGGTGCTCGACCGCAGCCGCTGGATGGACGCGCACATCACAGAGTTGTACAAGCCGCTCAATGCGGCCACGTGCTCGGGCGTAGGCGAGATCCCAAAGTACAATTGCGCGCGCGATGGCGACGACGACGGGTGTCTGCGCGAGCCAGAGAAGTACTACAATGCCGTGGCGTTCCCGAGCGTCCGCGCGCCGTACACGGGTGCGTCGTGCGCCACGAAGTTTGCAGCTTTGCTTGATGACACGGCGCAATACAAGCGAGTGCCTGTCGACGAGCAGGCGTCCAACGACGATTGCTGGAAGTCTGCGGGCCTGTACGTGTACCCGGAGCAGAAGGGCGTGCGCGAGCGCAATCTCACGCACTTTTGCAACGGCTACGGCACGTGCGCGCAAGGACCGGGCGCGAAATGCGACTGCCGCACGGACATCCTCTTGCAGCAGCATTCGTGTCGCCGCATCGACGCCGAGAGCGAAAAGTACCTGCCCCTGGCGTCCGCTTCCACCAGCAAACAGATAGCAGCAGCAGCAGCAGCAGACACCGAAGGCGAGCCAGTGTGGACGCAGCACAAGCTTTTCCTGGCGCTCGGCGGCGTGCTGCTGGTCGCGAGCGTGTTCGTCGTCGTGGCGAAGGCGAAGGAGCGCGCGCGCCGCGAGCGCTTGAGCGTGTACCGCCCCGTGCAATACGGGAGCGTCGAGGACTACCGCGCATTCGCGAGCCCCCCGCGCGCTCCGTGATGGCTGTCGGCGTTAGAAAGCGGCATGGAGAGCTTCTCTAGCTATGTTCGCGACTCGTTTCCCCCATAGATAAGAAGAACCTACACATTTCCACACAAGTAGATTAATTACGGATATTATTTACGGTATATGACGTAAATGGAGAAGAAAGTCAGCGAAAGCAGACGCGAAAATATTACAGGTTTCAGTGAGAATGCCCACCTTACAAATGGCTATATTTGGAATATTTTCATTTTGTAATAACAAACTACATTTCAGCCAATGAACGCTAAAGAATAACGTATCTTACTTTTTGTATTGCTGCTACCTGCAACTTGCAGCAAATCCTCCGCTCACCCATGATGAGCAGCTACTGGACTCTCGTCATTCTTAATTCTTCGCCATGAGTAACAAGCGCAAGAAGAAGAAAGAAGATCCCGACAACCCGGACACCTGGGATATCGTCGCCG
>JAADVP010000767.1:0-14852 GCA_023335675.1 Globisporangium solare
AGTGTTCATGAGTGACACATATTAATGTGTCACCGACTGTACGTAGTGGGTGGGTTTAGAAGAGGTGGTAAAACCCGTGTGGGTGAAAACCCACACTCTCCTGACCCGAGGACCCATGTGATGGGGGAGCCCCATTACATCTGCAGCCTCGATTTAGAGGTATAAACACGACTACTTTGGCAAAACAAACACCTGCAGCATTGATTTAGGGTTCGAAACACAACTGCAATGACAAATCCTTAACCCACACCTGCAGCATTGATTCAAAATTAACGGAAATGTGCCGGATAAAATACCCTGGCAAAATTACCACTCAAAATACTGTCCGACCTCTGGGGGTACCCTATAGCAATAGTATACCGTATTTTATTCGGCAACAACCGTTTTGATTTTGTGCTTCGACACAGCTGTCGTGGCGAAGCATACACCACAGCCGTGGTTTAAAGATGACACACAAATCCGAGGGAACAAAACGGTTTTAAATTGTCTTTATCTTCAGACTTTTGCGTAAAGCAACAATTTCAGCGGACAAAACGGTTAAAACGTTTTTACTTATTAGAATTATGATTTCAGAGCACAAAACGTTTTGTTTTCGGTTGTATCTATATACGTTAACATAAAATTCTGATGTCAAGATGAAGTGTCTTTGCATTGGAGCATGCTGCTATTTCAAATACGATCCACTCCTATCACACAGAGGACAAGCACCAAACTTTTGCATCACTTTACACTTGTTGTTTACATTCTAGCTGAGCGGCAAACTTTTACACTCAAATAACGATTTGTTGGATTGATGGATCCACTGGCATCAAATGTGACGTTAATGAAATTGCTTCTTTGGCAAAGCATTAAATCGGGAGCGAACAAAGTGAGCGGGCCCATTAGTAAACATCAAATATAGAGTGGGACTTGAATCTTTACATGCCACTGTGGTTTAGTGTGTGGTATGTGATGCTAGTCCTTGTGCGTGGTAAGTCGTAATCAAACAAATTTTATCAGGATCTCCCACGAGGAGCATGCCGAGTGTTTGATTGGGATGCCTTTGCGCACAAGCCTACAGTAGTATTCACTACGTTACCAAGTCCGAAGTTGCCGTATTGCTTCGTATACCTGCCTGTTTAAGTAATAGTTAACTGTATCCCAGGTATGCAATGCAGATGTGTGTGTGGCACTTCGTACACAGGAGACTCGCTGATCCATGAGCAAAATGAGCGACCAGATCTACGGGAAAGACACTATGAAACTCTGTGACACCGACATTCGCCTTGGTTATGACCACGCATACGTATTATAGGTGTTGACTTCCTGTCTTCTCAGGCTTGCGTTTTCCTTGTGTCGTTTGTCGTGTGCGCGAACATGCGGCCGAGTCAGTTGCAGGGCGATCCTTCAACTGACTCGCCCGCCCGTTCGAACTTTCTTTAACTTCAAGTGTGTACAAGGATGGTCGGCGCACTCATCTCCCAAAAGATCGGTTGTCCGATTGCTGCCAATACCGTCAACGCATCGAAGCAGGGACCAGCAGCGATCCACCTTTGCGAGGAAGACTTGCAGAGCCTGCAGACGGTTCTCACTCTGGACACGAACTCGCATTAGACGCGTGCGGTTGTTCGGCAAGGCGCTTGATTAGCATGAAAAAACAAGCGAAAGCTCGGAGCACGGTGAATGGACATCAAGATCGCGTTTTTCTTAGTTGCATTCGTGTCCAAATGAATGCGAATACAACTAAAAATTGGAGCCTAATATACCTCGCAATTTTCAAGCACCTTAATCAGGTGTTTAGTCCTCCTCAGTTAGTCCATCCTGAGGTACTGATACAGTGGACACCGATCAAAAAGAAGAGGGTGCAAAGGCCAATGTACTGGCTTTAGCGATACAAACAGCGACTCGCTTGCTCGTGTGGCATCAAAATGTTAGTCAATATGTCTAAAATAAGTGGTCCCAGGTCCAAACGGTTTCAACGGGGTACTCAGACAGTAGTGTTAGTAATTAGAGGATGGTCTCAGACTAACAGGTAGGACAAGGAGTTGAAGACGAGAAGACGTTCGGCGCATTTTTACGTTCAACGATCTCAAGCTGACATTCCACATGCAGTCCTGGTAAAACTGGCCACAATCGACCTGATCACTTGGATCATTGCGATCTGCTGCGGCATCAGCAACGAAATCTCGCGGTTTCAAAGTTAAGGGTTTTCCGAAGCAAGCCATCAGGTCATTTGCGCGAGACTAAATTTTTCAAAAGTTTAGTCTGGCATGTATCGCAGTTTGAGATACGTGCTTGTGAAAGACACAACACTCAAAATTGCTGAGTCTGCGATGGTCAATTGTTGAGGTAAGACTGACAGAGCTTTGCTGTCTCGCTGCGCATCGAGCAAACATCAATCGCACCTTTCTGTAACGCCGCCACAATCACGAGATTTCACCTTTTGGTGCCCGCTTTGTAACAGTAATCCGCAGTGAGAAGGATACTCTCCTTGTGCGAACAGTTGCACCACAGTGTCAGTCGCACCTGGAAGGCAGCAAGCGCTCTGCTTTGCGACAACTCAACCTATGCGTCCTTGCGCACACCCCTCAAAGCTTGATCTTTGCGTTCAGCAAACGAAACTCATCCATGTGCTACGCTTTTGCTCTTTCACTATCCTCAAATTAATCAACAATCGTGTCTCTAGCTTCGTGCGTGTTTTGCTGTTGAGCTGGTGGGGGATGTTACCTGTTACCCAGCTGAATCGCTCCCGTGTGTACCCACCGTACGGTGTGGTGCAGTGCGGACTGCATGTGCAGAAGAAACATACAATCGCAGACGGGTTGATCGATCATTCTCTCGCTCAACAGTAAGTTTCATGTCAGACCCATGAATCCACGCTATCGCTTTCGTCTGGAGAATCGCAACCATAGATTACGAAAATCTTTCTGCTTATTCGTATATCATCACTGAAGTGTGTGTTTGTGAATCAGGAGAGAGTAGGGGTAGGTCGGAAAATCCCGTTCGTTTTCAGCTTCAACCATCTCGCGGCAGCCATAATAGCCAGCTTTTCATGATTTGCACCCATGCCGCGCGCCACAGTGTTACATGTATTCAAATCATTGCCCCTACCCGACGCTGCTGCGCTGGTTTTATTTTTTTCGTCTTTGCAGGAAAGTGTAGCACGTACGGCTTGGTCGATGCTTCCGCAAAATCTTAAGTTGAAGTTATCAGTCGATTTGGGGGCTTTTGTTGATTTGTCTCAGATGATTGGTTACACTGCGCTTTCCGACGATCTGGAGTTCCGCGGGTCCATGTCGTACGACTGAACCTTCTCTGGATTTTGCTCGGCGAAGGTGTGCCACTTGAGCCGATATCTTTAAATCTTGTACTTTTTTCTTCGCGTGGGCGCTTGCTCGAAGCTGGAAAAGCCAGCGGTTTTGTTTTCCGCATAGGGTCCAGAGCCAACGGAAAGTACGGATCCGGCAGCAGCAGTGCGAAGAACAGCAGGATTGTTAGCAGCAAGTGGGTTGCTGTGCGTTTGAGCTGCTCGCTGGTTTCCTCGCTTTGAAGCTGCTCACAATTGTTTTTTCTTCGCAAAACACAAAGCGCCTTCCTGGCTAGCGACGACCTGAACAAAAGACTCCAATCCAAGATGAACGTCCGCGTCGCGACCTTCCTCGCTGCCATCGCCGCTGTTGCGACAACGGGAGCTGCTGCTGCTGCTGGCGGCAAGTGCCCATTCGGCTACGACAGCAAGGCTGCTATCGCTGGCCAAGACCGCACGATCTCGAGCGAGCAATACGCGAGCAAGAACTGTGAAGTGGTCGACTATGATGCCGTCAAGGCGGACCTTCTGGTGTTGATGACCGACTCGCAAGACTTCTGGCCAGCTGACTTCGGTCACTACGGTGGCTTGATGATCCGTCTCGCGTGGCACTGCAATGGCTCGTACCGCTCGTCCGATGGACGTGGTGGTTGTGATGGTGGCCGCATTCGCTTCAACCCTGAACGCAGCTGGGAGGACAACACCAACCTGGACAAGGCGCTCCGACTTTTGGACCCAATCAAAGCCAAGTACGGCGACAGCTTGTCGTGGGGTGATCTTATTGTTCTTGCTGGCAACACCGCTATCGAGAGCATGGGCGGTCCTGTGCTTGGTTTCTGCGGTGGTCGTCGTGATGATGCCGATGGCACCAACAGTCTCCAGCTCGGACCAACTGCTGAACAAGAAGAGGTTGCGCCATGCGAGGTCGATGGACAGTGCAAGGCTCCACTCGGCCCCACGACGCTCGGTCTTATCTACGTCAACCCAGAAGGACCGATGGGCAACCCTGACCCAGCTCTCTCGGTCAACGATATCCGCGACACCTTCAACCGCATGGGTATGAATGATCGTGAGACGGTTGCCTTGATCGGTGGTGGCCACGCATTCGGTAAAACCCACGGCGCTTGTACGACTGGTGCCGGTCCAGGTCCGAAGCAGGACCCAACGAACCCATGGCCAGGTACCTGTGGCGAAGGCCCAAGCAAGGGCAAGGGCAACAACACTTTCACGAGTGGCTTTGAAGGCGCCTGGACGTTCACGCCGACCAAGTGGGGCAACGGATACTTCCGAGGACTCACCAACTTCCAGTGGGAGAAATTCATGGGCCCTGGCGGCCACAACCAGTGGCGTCCAGTGCCAGAC
Organism: Globisporangium solare; assembly: GCA_023335675.1. Classification (NCBI taxonomy): domain Eukaryota; phylum Oomycota; class Peronosporomycetes; order Pythiales; family Pythiaceae; genus Globisporangium; species Globisporangium solare. Next base: position 4,649 of record JAADVP010000767.1, read on the forward strand.
ACGACCCCCCCAGTGCGCATGCTCACCGCTGATGTCGCGCTCTTGCACGATCCATCGTACAAGGCGATTGCGACCGAGTTTGCGTCGAACATCACCAGCTTGAACGAAGCGTTCTCGCACGCGTGGTACAAGTTGACTTCGCGTGACATGGGTCCAGTCGCTCGTTGCCGTGGCAACAACGTTCCACCAGCTCAGCCGTTCCAGAACCCTCTTCCTGCTGCGCCAGCTCAGCTTCCTAACTTCCAGGCTGTGCGCAAGCAGGTCAAGAGCCTTCTCACTACCGCTGTCGTTGGTCTGACCAGTGACCAGAACTGTGGTGAGAACAAGGTGTACAACGGCGCGTTGTTTGTGAACCTTGCGTGGCAATGCGCCTCGACCTTCCGTCTGACTGACTATGCTGGTGGCTGCAACGGCGCCAAGATCCGCTTCTCCCCTCAGAAGGACTGGCCGTTGAACGCCGGCATGGATGAAGTCATCGCTGCGCTGGAGCGTATCAAGTCTTCGACCCCGAACCTCTCGATGGCGGATTTGATCGTCTTGGCTGGCCAGGTCGCTCTCGAAGAAGCTGGCTCTGCCAAGATGGACTTTATTGGTGGCCGTGTGGACGCTGTTGACGGCTCGAACTCGGGCCACTTGGCCCCACGCACTTACTACAAGAGCGCCTCGATTGCCGTGCGCGACAACATGAAGGTCATGGGTCTGACTGCGTTTGACACTGTTGCCCTTGCCGGCCGACTTCGCAGCCCTGTCCAGCAAAAGCGCTTGGGTCTCTCGGGCAGCTACACGAACGATCCTTCGAAGCTGTCGAACCAGTTCTTCAAGCTCTTGACCTCGGAGAAGTGGACGAAGGTGTCGGACAAAGAGTACAAGGCTGACGGCAAGGATGTCTTCATCTTAGACACCGACTACGCTCTCCTCACGGACCCAACTTTCAGCCAGATCGTCAAGGTTTACGCGGCCAACCAGAACGTCTTCAAGCAAGCCTTCGCTGCCGCGTGGTCCAAGCTGATGTCCGCTGACCACTACAACACCGACGGATCGTACTAAGCATTTCTTGGAAGACCTCCACATCTCCCATGATCAGAAGTAGCAGTTCGATACTCACTTTTTAATGAAGCCATTGACAAATATTACTGGTAAAAGACTATCTGAAAAAGTTTTCTTTTTCAATTGCGCTAGCTGTCAACGAGTGCCAAGTCAAACTTGAATTTCCCTTTCATCTCAAATCTGGCATATGTGTTAAACGGTTGCCTCACAGGCGTTCGGACTTGCATAAGAGCACTCGCTGCCCCGCTTCAACTTGGAAATGCACGTGCACATGGAACAGATCAATTTGACCGAGACGAGTTTTCATCAAAATTCCTGCTACTCACATGGGGCGCATTCTCCTTTTGTCAGAACCGCTCCCATTCGCGTCAAGTAAAGGTAAATTACACTCACACGCTCGCTTTTTCTGACTTGCCGGCATTGCGCTTTGCTTTCGGTATGATAGAGTCTTTAACTTTGATCCAGTCCAGTCGATGCATTGGATTAGTGTTTCTTTTTCAAAACAAGTCACAGAAAAAAAAGGCAACACCTAGCCTACCTTTCGCTTCGATTCTCGTTTCAGTACACATTTTCCATTGCTGTGAGCGAGTGTCGCTTCTTGACAGTCTTCGCTTCTCGAAGCCTTCTACACATGTAAGAAGATGAGATTCGCAAGCGTCAGACTGTTTTCTGGTATAACTGAGCTTGCGATGCGTTCTGCAGCATGTACACACACGAGCCATCCCACAACAAACCCCTTCCTCGCTCGTACCTCTCTCCTCACTGACCGGCGACTTGACTTGTGTGTTTGGACGCAAATTGCGGAATGGCGGCTCCGCGGTTGAAGTTGCTGTTCGGAATGGACGCTCCAGTGCAGGGTCCGTCAATTTAGGACCATCACTCTGCTTCAACTTCCGGTGAGCAACAATTCAAAAATACGGGTACTAAATAGTGTAAACCCAAACTTGCAAAGTGGTACCATTCATACATTGGGGGCATCTGCTATTGCCGTCTGCAGGATAACAACAGAAGCGCTACATGCCCTGTCCTCCGTGGCTTCGTCCTTTCATGACGCTGCCTTCAGAGTTCCCTATCAGCCTCCTCTGTTTTATTCAGCTCTCTTCGTCGATTTTAAGCGACGCGACCGAGAGGAAGTCCTTCACGGCCTTCAGGAACGCCGACACCTTCGCCACGTCCTTGACACCAGGCGAGCCCTTGACCTCGACCCCGCTGCTCACATCGACGCCCAGCGGACGTGCGATCGAGACCGCCTTGGACACGTTCTCAGGGGTCAGCCCGCCTGCCATCAGGCACGGCAGACGCGCCTGACTGAACAGCGCCGCGATGCGCCAGTCGAATGTCACGCCGGTGCCGCCCTGTTGGCCCTTGACGCTGGTGTCAAGAAGCAGAAAGTTTGCCAGACCTGCAAGGTACCACATGAATACAGCGGTCATATTAGATCAGCAAAACCGCCACAAACTCTCTATGCATGCAGACAAATAGAATGGTTGGCTCACCTCCTTGCACGTGTTGCAAGATCGCTTCTGCATTCACGCTGTCAGTGTTCACTGTGTCGGGCAAGTGGAACACGCGAATCGTAGGGACGTTGACGTCGTTGCAAATGTCAAAACCTTCGTCTCCATGAAGCTGCACAATGTCGAGGCCGACTTCTTCGGCGATGGCATTCATTTCAGCCGCGGTCTTGTTGGCAAAGACACCGACCACCAGCGGGGACCGCGAACACACTTGACGGAGTCCGCTGGCATTCTTTTGGAACCATTCATTTACCTGGAGTCCGCTCGCCACGCCCGATTTCTCCAAGACATCAGGAAGAACTGGGCCTGTGCGTTCGCCATACTGACGCACGGCATGAACAATCTTCTTCGCCTCTTCCATATCCACACAACGAGCCGAGTTTTCAACGAAAATCAGACCGATCAAGTTCGCACCCAAGCGCAAGGCGGTCATGGCGTACTCCAGCTTCGTCACGCCACAGATCTTTGCAAGCGGCTGTGGGAAAAACCCCGCGAACTCGCGCGAACTACAACGCGCCGTCAAAAGTTTGTTGATCGTGCTCTCCACGTCGCCACTCTTCATCAAAAATTCCCCGACGAGGATACCTCGGGCGCCGCAGGTTTCGTATTTCACGACATCCGCGCGCGAGTGGATGCCACTTAGCGCAAACAGGGTCACGCCGTCACGGCCAAGAGCGATTCCGCGAGCGCGAATCGCATCTGCTACGCGCACCGTTGTATCCAAATCCAGCTTGAAGGTCTTCAAATCGCGGTTGTTGACACCGATGAGTCTACAAAAAAAGCGAGAGTTTAGTGAGCACGTAGAGCCACAACATGCGGACACAGAACGAACAGAATAGCTACCTGGCGTTCGCATTTAACGCGACGTCAAGCTCTTCAACGCTGTTCACTTCAACGAGGGGGACCATTCCGAGTTTGTGCGTCGCCTATCAGAGAACATGATATTCCTATCAGTAACAGCAACGAGTGAGGCATTTACAAACGCGTGCACAGCACCTCAATCAGTTGGGTGAGCTCCTCTGGCGTCAAAATTGCCACGATGAGCAGCACGCAGTCGGCGCCATACGCACGAGCCTCGAGCAGCTGGTACTCGTCAATGATGAAATCTTTGCGCAAGATCGCAGGTCGGTGTACCTGCGCCTCCACGACCTCACGCGCCGCTTGCATATCGTCCAGCGAGCCCTTGAACCACTTTGGCTCTGTAAGCACGGAGATCATGCTCGCACCTGCCGACGCGTACTGCTGTGCCTGGTCTGCCGAACCACACCATGATCATTAGCCAAAGGATGGATCGTTTGCATCGAAGAAATGCGTGCATGATAGATACCTTTGATCTCAAGCTCCAGCGCAATGTCGCCTTTACTCGGACTCGCGCGCTTGAATTCCGCAGCCAGCGCAATCTTCGACCATCCCGTTTTCTGTGAACATATGACGCGCAAGTGTAAAAAAAACACCATATGAGGATCCAGTGCATCCGAGACCAGCATCTTCATGCTTCTCCCTCTCCGTCACTCACCACGGGCGCGTTCAGGCGGTCGAGCACGTCGAGCGCGGGCCCGAGCGCGGCCTCCGTGGCGCGGATCTGGTCGCGCAGCTGCTGCTCCGGCACGACGAGTCTGGCGGCCGCCACGTCCGCGCGGCGCTGCTCCGTGATCACACCCAGGATGCTCATCCTGCTCTCGTTCTTCTTCTTGGGAAATGCATCCGCGCGATACTTACTGTACGCACTTGCGAAGTGGATGACAATTGAGAGAAACTGAACCGGTTAATACGCCACAAGTGAACCGGTCCAAATGCGAAACACGTCACATACATCAAGACGGAAAGCTAAGGGCCGCGGAACTCGAAATGCACTTTTCAAGATCGAAAAAAAGGAGAAAAAGAGGGATTTATTTTGACTGGAAATGGGGGCGTGAATCGCATGGGCGCGTGCCAGTGGCGACGGTCTTAGCGGCTCGTTCCGAACGCCACTGCGAGCTCGTTTGCTTTCCGCTTGGACGGCGTGCTGTTGTCGCCTTGTGCTGCCGTGGCGGAGAGATCGAACTTGGTCGGCGTGCCGCCTGGGATGATGATGATCTGGGAACTCGAAGCAGACCCAGGGGGCTCGGTTGGCGCAGATTTCGCCTTCGGAGATGCAGACACTGTCGCGCAGACAACACGTTCAATGTTGTGAGAAAAAGCACGAGTTTGCGTTCCAAATATGCTCGACGAACCTTTGGGTGCGGCGTTTTCTGTCTGTACCCAGCCGCACTTGACGAAAAAGTCGTAAATGTGGCCTGTCTTGTTCACATCTACACACAGCATACAAAATGTCCATGTTAGCATTCCTATCTTATGTAGACTGAATGCTCAACAGCGAAAACAAAAACCCAGCGCGTACCGATTTTCACGATCTCCTTGGCGGTCTTCTTGGACAAGTACCCCAATCGGTAGCACTCGCGAACGAGCGCATCTTTGACCACCAAGTAATGCTAAGGCGACAACAAAACAATGGCAAGCAAAAGCACAGAGGAATGAGCACGTCCACACAATCCAATAGCCAAACTCGACGAGAAAGCAGCATCGTTGTTACCTTTGGGAGCAGCTTCAGTTTCGAGCACAACTCCTTTTCTTGCGGAGTGAGCAGGTGGGACCCTGGCGTCCCATCGACCAAGAACGACGGCGTCAAGGACGGACCCGCGGGCGCAGCACTGCCTCGCGTGCGCGGGTGATCCTGGTCGTGCGCACTCTTGTCGTTCGACGTCTCGCTTCCGTTTGCGCCTTGGTCGCGATTCAGCCACCGGTTTGCGCGATCGCGACCACTCGATACAGGTCGCCCGGATTCATATAAATACGGCGCGTTATCACGCTGCTTTTGAAGCGCTTGGTCGACTTCGCGCTTCTTTTTCTCCTGGTCGTAGAGTTCGGCTTCGGCGAGGGTCCGCACGCCGTTTTTGCGATATTCCTGCAACAACAGAATCTGCTTGCGAAGCCGCATGGCGGTGATCAGTCCGTTGACAAAGTCGTCGTGCTCCTTTGGGGTCTGGAACCGCGCGAATGGACGCATCTGTGCAATGAGCTCGCGTTCGTCCTTCGGACGGCGCCGTTCCGATTGCTGGTGGCGCTTGTAGTCCAAGAGCCCACGCTCGACCACGAATCGCTTGCGGCGCTCGCGTTCGTCGAGCTTCGCGTTGTAGATCTCAATCACCTTGAGTTTCAGTTCGCGCTCCGTCGGGTGATCGTCCTCGGAGAACTCCATGTCCGCCAAGATCAGCTCGGCCTCGTTGTCGTACTCGACGTCAAAGTCACCTCGCAGCGGCATGTAGCCGGCGAGCTCGCTGCCTGGGTTCGCAGACAACGCAGCGACCGCTCCAGTGGCTGGGGTAGCGGAAGCAGTTGCGTCTGCAGCTGCGGTTGGCTGGATCGCACCGTTCGCTTCTTTCTTCTCCTCCGTGGCATTCGGCGCCTCTGGGTCGTCCAACAAGCGCGGCATCAAGTCGCTTGTGCTCAAATACGCGCCCATGTAGTGCGTCTCGCACTTCTTTTCCGACTTGGTGCTGACGTGTTCCGCGATATCCTTCCAATTGCCCATGCCGAACATTTCGATGCCTTCCAGCAGCAGCAGCTCTTCATCTGCAGTCCAGTCGCTGGCCAGCACCGCAGCAGCGCTTGCATTTCCACCCGCAGCTCCGGGCGCAGGGACACCGCCGCTATCTTTCTGCGGCGTCGACGTCGCCGAAGGCGCATTCGCCCCGTCCTTCATATTCTGCATGTACGCTTGTGACTCGCGCACGACGGGGTACGCCAAGCAATCCGAGACCATGTACTTGTGGGTCTTCTTGTGGTTCCCCAGCTCGATGCCCACGGCGAAGCACTCGACGCAGAGCTCGATGAGCGGTAGCTGCGTCGTCGGCGAGATGCACTCGACGCACGTGATGCGGATGTTGCGCGTCAGCTCCTTCTGACAGTTGATGCAGAACTTGGACTTGGCCACGGCTTTCCCGCCCCCGGACGGCGTCGACGGCGCCGCGCTCGACACAGAAGAAGAGGACGGCGCCGCCGCCGTCACCACCAGCGCAGGAGCAGGCGAGACCGCGGACGCATCCACGCGCTGCTTCTTCTTCGCGGGGGACGCGCGCGCCTCCATCTTGACGGCGCTCTCCGCTTGCTTGGCGCTCATGCTCATGCTGTGTGGGCTTGCTGCTAAGAGCGGACATCCTCGCTTGCGCGGGAACGATCCTGGTTTTAGCCCTAGTTTCAGCGCGAGAATAGGCATGAGTCACCTATGTACCACCTTAAATTAGGATAGGAGGGAGTTTTCCCTCCAAAACCGACACTGGGAGTGAATGTCACAGGTATTCAATGAAGTTGCCTTTCTCAATGCCTGCCGGAGCTCTACGCCTTCCTTTCCTGTCAATGGTCCGTCGCGTCTGTCTGCTGCTGCAGCTGCGACTGGCTGCTCTATCTTATTTACCAAAGCGGCGCTTGCGGCGGTTGAACTCGACGATGACGTCGTGGAGATCGCTCTGCGTCATCTCGGGCCACATCTTGTCCACGAAGACGAGCTCCGAGTACGCGATCTGGAACAGCAGAAAGTTGCTGATGCGCACTTCGCCCGACGTGCGCAGCAGGATGTCGGGGTCCGGTAGACCGCTGGAGCGATACGGTTTGCACCAGAAACAGTCAGGTGAGCAAATGGTTAGTGTGGACAAACATACGAACATACTCGAAACCAAAAACGCAAACACTCACGCTGTGAGCATCCGCTGACTCAGTAGCTGCTCGTCAATGTCGTCGATGGACGTGTCGCCGCGCGCGACTTCGGACGCAATCTTCTTGCACGCGCCAACGATCTCATCGCGAGCGCCATAGCTGTAAGCATCATACATATAAACAAAAAGGGCGCTTTGTAAACCAGGCGGCGAGAAAAAAACCGTCTTGTGTGCATGCATCACAAGTACCTGACGCAGATGTTGAGGTTAAACGCGCGGCAGTCCTTCGTCTTGGTCTCGATTTCTTCAATGGCCTCGACGATGTAGGCCGGGAATTTACGGCCATCAGACACCAGCACGCGCACTTGGATGTCGCGTTTGATCGCTTCGGGCACGATCTGATGCATAAACTGGTTGAACAGACCCATCAGGGCGTCCACTTCACTCTGATCGCGGTTCCAGTTCTCTGTGTGATGCAATTGCACAATGCGCTTCGTGTTAAACTGCCACTGTGACCTCAATACCTATCGCAGCAGCGAGATCTGACCTGTGGAAAACGCAAACACAGTGAGCGCCTGGATGCCGGCTTCGATGCACCAGTCCGTGAAAGCCACGAGGGTCTTGCTTCCGTCTGAGTGGCCGCGCACGCCTGCGCCGTACTTTGATTTCCCATACCGGCGATTGCCATCCATGATCACGGCAATATGGCGCGGAATCTATCCACAACAACATGCACATCCATGCTGGTTAGCTCCATTCACACAATGACAGACCAAATCAATCCAAATGCCATCGACCTACCGTGAGGTTTTCCGTGACATTGACGCTCTTCCTCGCCGCCGCTGAGCGGTGCTTGGTCGAGATCGTACCGGGCCCACAGAGTCGCGCCGCGAGCCGCCACACGAACGCCGGAACGGGTACCTCGAGCTCCCACTTGATCTTCTTCTCGATTCCGTTGACGCCCGAGACGACCGACATGCTGAGCAGCGTGAGCACGAACACGAGCACGATGGGCATGCCCGCGAGCCACCAGATCTCGAAGCCATTGTGCAGCGACTGGGTCCATCCGGGCGCCGCGCGGTCCAGGTCCAGGCGCGACAACGTCTCGCGCCCGTACGCCTCGCGGAAGCCCGTCAGCACGCCGCTGCTGTTCTCGTCCATCGCGCGTCTCTCTTGCTCTCGCGCGAATAATGCGCTCGCTGGCTTTTCACTGTGATCATGGTGCATGACGTGTCACTGGCGCGGGACGTTCGACCGCCCGCTCATTCCAGCCAATCAGCATTCCTGTCACACGGTTTAGACCAATGGTATGAAGGATTATGCTTCAGTTTCAATCAACGATTGGACGAAAAGAAAATGATTTAACAGAAACCCGAGTACAGGGCGGTCTTGTATTTGGGGAATAGCAAGTGCAGCCCCTCAAACTTGCTCCATCCGCACTCTTGACAAGCGAATAGCGACAATGACGGCGGTGCTGCGGCGCCAATGCGCAGCGCAGTGGGCGGCGCGTTCCCGCTGCGCGCTCGCCAGTGGACGCACACTGCGTCAGAGCGCCAGCTTTTGCACCTCTGGCAGCAGCAGAGATGGAGACGACGACGCTGGCGGCCATGGCTCGCGGCGATTCCGACAGCATGTGAACCCGCTCGCGATGCAGTACCGCGAGCCAATCGCATTGCCCGATTGGCACAAGACGTTTGCGGATGCGAGTCTGCCTATCCACTTGGACATTGGGTGCGTCCTAGTGCTTGCTTTCCACGTAGTGCCTGTATGCATGCATGCATGTTAACGCTGTCACTCTCAATGTCGAATATCTAGATGTGCACGAGGCAAATATCTGATGCAAGTCGCGCAGGTAAACGCGACGAAGATGAACTACGTGGGCGTAGAGATCCGCCAGAATGTGGTCCTTGACGCAATTGACGAGGCTGCGCGGCGTCGCATCCGGAACCTCGCGTTTCTGCACGCGAACATGAACTTCCAGCAGAAGCTGCTCATCCCGTCACTGCCGCAGCCCATCGAGAGCGTCTCGATTTTCCACCCGGATCCGTGGATGAAGAAGCGCCACTTGAAGCGCCGATTGGTCACGGACGAGTTTGTCAATGAGCTCGCCGATCTTCTGCATGGCGGTACGCCGATCTACGTGCAGACTGATGTCGCCGAGCTCTTTGAGTACATGGTGGAAGTGTTTGAGCGATCGCAACGATTTGACTTTGACGCGCTGCACGCGAATCCGTTTGGGATTCTGACAGATCGAGAAAAGTTCGTGCGCGACCAAGACGGCGAGATCTACCACGTCAAGTTCATTGTGGGCAGCAAAGACGAGAGCGAGTCGCTTGACAGATAGAGATGCGTCGAATGGATCACTTTGTGTATAGAATGAATATGGTGTTCAAAAAAACAATCATTGTGTCAAAAGGCCCGTTGCTTGCAATTGTGCTTCAACGGAAGCTATCGAGGGATGGTGAATGCGTGCAACAACAATGTGAAGATTATGGCGCTTCAGCAACAACGAGGGTTTTGATCTCTTCAAGGCCCCACCTCGCGCAAATAGCAACTGGACCATAATGTTCCCAGCGGCGATCGCCGATGAGACCTGTGCGATACGGAGCCAAAGTTGCAGAGTTGCCTTCTACGACCATGGCCAGCTGGTCGACTCAGCGACGATCGTGGTTCGCTTGGATGAAGCTTTGATCGGAGACCAACTCGCAAATGGAGCGACGAGGGCGAGTCCAATCCCCATACATTTCTTCGCCACTTGGTCCGCGACCAAAAGACCAAGAAGCCTAAACTTTGATCCTGTTTTGGCTTTTAGTGCGAAGTCACTAAATAACTTTGGCTCGAGTGAGTAAAACCTCAATACCAGTGCACCTTTTTGTCACGTAAATACGCCATCTTACACCATATTTACATTAGCATTGTTTAAGGATGACATACATGTGCATTCACCAGCTC
>JAADVP010000768.1:0-14833 GCA_023335675.1 Globisporangium solare
GCTCACATCCGATATATACGACGACACCATGACAAGTTAGCAGTGGATACCGACGACCTCGAGACAATAGTAAATGCAATGGAAGAAAATCCTGAATTCAAGAACTTGCGCATCAAGTCCTCCAACAATAGTTGCCGCCAACTCCAGTTTCCCTTCTGGATAACACACACAGCTAAATCGACTCAAGAGTAAGTTTACACTTTAACTCGTATACTTATAGAGTAGTTGAATTAGCGAAATGAAAAGTCCAACCTAAATGGTAATAAACCTCATTCCTATCTGGAGTCAAAACAATCACGCCATTTTTAGCCCAAGGCGCGCGCGCGCATAAGAGCGAACGATGCGCATCGCTCGCCATGAGCTGGAGGAGGAAGGTGGCGCCGGACCCGAGCGCTGGGCCGCGGCGCTCGCCCACGTTGCCTCTGCGCCGCGGCTCCCTGGACCACGCCGTGGCTCCGCCGGGGCTGGCGGCGCAGCTGACGCTCAGCATCCATGGCGGTGCACCCCCAGCAGCAGTGGCAGCAGCGGCAACAGCGCCATTGCCGCTGGGCCAACGGCGGCGCATGCCAGTGGCGTCGGTTTTCCCGATTGGTGGCGGCCTGCAGCACCGGCAGCAGGTGCAAACGCGACGCAGCCTCCCGACGCTGTCGCGCACGCGAAGCATCTATGACCGTGTTGGCGAAGAGCACCTGCGCACTCTGCGCGCACTGTTCCATGCCTGCGATGGAAACGACGACGGCATGGTGCCACCTTCCGAGCTGATCGTGATGTTGCATCTGATCGGCCTGCCCGAGAGCGAAGCGACTCAGTTCGCTGCACAGCGGCTCGAAGCTTTGCACGATTCGCGTGGACCACCAGACAAAACCGCACCTGCTCTTCTCGTGATCGGCATGACGTTTGACCAAGTGCTGAACGAGTGCCGCAACTACACCGTGGCCTGCGCCGCGCACACGTCGCCTCCACCGGACTCGTTTCTTGTGCGCTGCAAGCCGCTCAAGCAAGGGTTCAAGAAGTGCGACAGCGACGCGAACCTGTTTGTGACCCAGAAGGAGCTCGAGATCGCGCTCCAGAAGCTCGATCTGGTCCTCTCGGACGCCGAACTGAGCCAGCTCACGGACATTTTGGACCGAAACAAGGACGGGAAGATCGAATGGAGCGATTTCCTGTACGCCGCGTGGAACAACTCGCTGTCGCAGATGGACGAAGGTCTTCACAACCACCCCACGATCGACATCTTTGCCGATCCTCCGGTTTTCTTGCGCCCTGTCACGGTCGCCCGCTATGCAGGTCCACGAGGGGAAGATGCTGGTTCAGCTGCTGCTACAGGTTCGGCTGCACAGATCCACTCGAGCCCGCACGCCTCGGCCATCGACTCTCGCCGCTCAAGCCTCACTGGGTCCATCCCCGATGAGAAACCAAGCAGTGTCTCCAAAAGCAACAGCCAATCCCGACTGGAACGCATGGGCAGTGACTTTTTGACACGAGTCTCAATGCAGCATGTCACCCAGGCCAAGCGATCCACCAGCCCCGCTATTTCACAGAACTCAAAATTGTCTCGCCGCGATTTGACGAAGACACGGACAACGTCTCTTTCCCGCGCCGCGTCGTCTCGGAGGCGAGGCGGACGACGCAGCGGGTTTTCGTCTGCTGTGCGCCACCAGATCGTGCGAATTGAGGCCACAGCAATCATCATCGCCGCACTCACCGGCATCTTGTGTGGCTTGGTCTCCACCTGGCTCGAGGCAATGATCCCGACGAACCTTGTAGAAAGCCACAGCGAATATGTCTACTACGTGTGCGTTGCGCTAATCAACATCGCGGTGTCGATCTTCGAGGTCAACGGCATGTACCTCACGGCTGTGGTCTGCGCCTTCCGACTTATCGTGTGCACGAACCTGAAGCTGTGTCCACAGGACGCCGAGCGCGCGTTTCTCACGCGAGCGATCGCACGCGCTGCGCTCCAAGTCGGCCACCGAAAAGACAAGATCTTCGGCATCGATCTGATGAAAGGGTCGCCGCGGTTGGTGCTTTTCCTGACCTACATCATGTTCAAGGGCAAGCGGTACGTGCTCAAGTTTTTGCTGAAACTGCTCATCAAGCGTGTGCTGTGGCGCGCGGCCGCCAAAAGTGTACTGAGCCTGATCGTGCTCCCCATCAATGGCGTCATGAACGCCTGGAGTCTGCGCAACGTGATGCTCAACTGCCGCGTCAGCATCATCGGGCCGCCGTGCGCGATCGATGTCTTGGAAGTGTTCTTTCTCGAAGACGACAGTTTCTCGCCGCAGCAGCGCGTTGACTACATTTGCGCCTTGGGGTGCAGCCTCGTGTGCAAGTGGTCGGCGCATCCAAACCTAGAGGTAATGCTGGACCACATGCGCCATCGCTGGATCACACCAGAGCTCTGGCCAGCCAGCGAAGGCTGCATTTGCGCGAGCAACAGTCAGGAAACTTGTCCGGTGCATCTGCTGGACGACATCGACCGCTTCATTGTCTCCTTGGAGCTCTACGCGTCCAAGGGCGACGCCAACTTGGCCGGAGGACTCGCGATGCGGCAGTACATTCACAACGTGCTTTTCCTGTTGATCGTGGCGCTGGTGATCGATGGCAAGCTCGATTGGGTTGAGCGCCGCCTGTACTCTCGCGTGTGCCACGCCACAAAAGTGCAGGCGCGCTGGACAGACATCCTGCGCCTGAAGGACGACTTTGTCAAGGGCAAGGGCATCCACGTGGACGCGGTGCATGCGCTCATCGTCGAAATCGATCACAGCGAGGCCAACGCGCGGGTCCCGTTGCGAGAAGCGCTCGCGTACTTGTGGAACCACGTCTCGGGGCTTTTGACCTAGCGGCACGGAGGCCCTTGCTCCAGCCGTGTCTCATACAATGGCCTAGTGCAACGTGCCCTGGGGTTAGAAGCATCCACCGTCTCACCGGCATTCGCAGCGGGCATCCAGAAAGGAGAGAGCTGCTCAGCACTCTGACAAGGGTACTGACGCGCATCCGAACGCGCGTGTAGCCATGCCGATTCCGTCATCAGCGCGTCATCAAGCAGCTGTTTGGTGTTTTCAACCAATCGCACACGTCCCCCGCGCGACGTAGCCAGAGTTGACGCGATCAGCTACGGGAGCATCCCTTTCATTAACTAAATACGCAATCATATACCACTTCACAGTGATACAAGTATTAATAGTTCCAATATCTATTGATAATCAAGAAAGCAATAGTATCGAACATAATAGAAAATAAAGTGTATTGATTATACTAGTATCCCAAGGATCGCGGGAAATGGTGCGATGCTAAATCAGTACACTCTCCCGTTTGACACGCGCGGCCCCTGCCTCAGCTCCCCCCCTTCCTCCCCTCGAGCACCTATCTGACGGAAGCGCGCAGCGCGAGGCAGCTGCGGCTCGCCACAATTGCATTTGCCTCCTTCCCCTCAAGCAGCAGCAGCAGCAACCCACCTACACACGTCACCACCATGGCCAAGGTCGCGATCATCTACTACTCGACGTACGGCCACGTCGCCACGCTCGCCGAGACCATCAAGGAGGGCGTCGAGTCGATCGAGGGCGTGACCGCGACGATCTACCAGGTGCGCGAGACGCTTCCCGAGGGCGTGCTCGAGAAGATGCACGCGCCGCCAAAGAAGGAGTACCCGGTGGCGACCAACGACGTGCTCAAGGAGGCCGACGGCATCCTCTTCGGCATGCCCACGCGCTTCGGCGCCGTGCCCGCGCAGATGAAGGCGTTCTTCGACGCGGCCGGCGGGCTCTGGCAGGAAGGCGCGCTCATCGGCAAGCCTGCGGGCGTGTTCTTCAGCTCGGCGAGCCAGGGCGGCGGCAACGAGACCACGGTGCTCATGACGCTTCCGTTCCTGACCCACATGGGCATGCTCTTCGTGCCGCTCGGCACGCGCGCCAAGAAGTTTGGCACGCTGGACGAGGTCGTCGGCGGCGGCAAGTGGGGCGCGGGCACCTACGCTGGCGACGGCACGCGCAAGCCGTCGGAGCGCGAACTCGGCATCGCGCGCGTGCAGGGCGAGAGCTTCGCGGAGATCACCAAGAAGCTCGCGGCGTAAGCACCTGAGAAGCACGCTTGGCTGATTGATTTGTTTTTATGTGCGCATCAAGTGGTGGAACAATAAAAAGAATAAAAACGAAGTTGTAGCACAGAGGCTCTTGCAGCATGTTTTCTGTATCAACTGATAAATCACATATATTTTGTTTGTTGAAGACACGCAGCACACGCAAGACTACACCAGCATTTTCCAGTTAAAATATTTTTTCCAGACAAGTCTTCACTTGGCGCTCTTGGTCTTGCAGTTAACAACCTTGGACGGAGCAGGCGTGGCCGCCGAGTCCGCGTCGCCCGCTACGGTCGATGCTTTGCTGGGCTTTGGAGTGCGAGTCTTCTTTGGCTTGTGGGTCTTTCTAGGCTTTGGAGTCTTTCCCTTGGATGGGCTGGTACTTGGAGCCTTAGTAGTAGCGGCTGGAGTTGGAGCCTTGGTAGTAGCAGCTGGAGTGGGCTCTTCAGCGGCGTCGTTGTCCACATCTTCATCATCCGAGCCAGTCGTCGTCGAGTTGCCACCTGTACTTGGAGAAGACGCGCCTCCTCCACACTTCTGAACGGGTGCAGGGATGCCAAACTTGTAGTTCTTCTCGTAGTCTGTGTTGCTCCCCTTGTATTGCGAGTTGACGATGTCATTTGCGTAGAAGTAAAAGCACTGGTCAGCTCCCTTGTTCTCGAGCTTGGAGACGCGGTCTCCACCAACGAAAGACGGACACTTTGGAGCTGCAGACTTGGTACCCGCCGTAGTCAGCTTGATATCCGCGCAGGACCGGAACTGAGGCTCGGCCCAGCCGATGTTGCCGAAACTGGAGCCGGCACCAAACCATGTCCACTGGAGCACGTAGTCACCCGTCGGCAACCAGTCGGGGAGTACGATCTTGTCCCCGCACGCAATGGTGTTGTCGCCACTGCTGTCGCCAGCGTACCGTGTATTCGTCCCCTTTGGCAAGCACGTTGGTCCTGACTCGCGGCACGTGTAGTAGAACGCGTTCTTGTCAAAGACCTCCTTGGACTCCTCGCCGTGCTTGGCAATGGACCAGCGGATGAAGCCGCCCAGGTGGTTGTTGCGCCAGTAGCGCACGTCGATGGTCTCACCGGCCTTGAACGACGTCGACTGGCCGGGCGTGTTGCTTGGGCATCCGATCTTTCCCTCAATGTCGGCGCGCGAGCCCGTTTCACGCGACACTGGCTTGGTGAGCCACGAGTGCGCGTCCACCTGGGTGAACGAGCCGAGAGCGAACAGCGCGGTGGCGGAGACAGCGGACGTGAGGAACTTCATGGCTCGATGGGTGCGTGGCACGAGGCAAATTGAAGAGTGAGCGAATGGGGCGAATGGTGGGAGACACGGTGCATTATGACGGGACAGTCAGAGGCGCTAGAGGTTGATCATCGCCGCTAAGAAGCAGCAGGTTCAAGGAGTTCAGGGGTGAACCCACTTGATGACTTTGTGGCGCGCGTGTCAAAACCAGATGGCTGCAGAGTGGACTGGCTATCGCCTCCTCCCGTGTTTTGCATTGCTAATAACACCTCTTTATGTATAAAACAGATCTGATATGTAGTTCAAATAGCCTCTTTACTATACAAAATAAACTTCACATTCGATATAGGAGTACGCAACCATGTGTCGACGAAAGCTCGTTGCGTCCACCTAGTGTTTTCCGCTTTTGTGGGCACTTGAGCGCACTTCGCGGCGCATTCTCGGATCGCAGGTGGCGCGTGATGTAAAGGCACCGGTGATACTGCACTTTGAGCCATTTGATGAAGAGAGAAAGTGCGACTGGAAGCACAGAACATGGCTCACGCGCGGCTGACGTTGCGCCGCTGGGTGCAGGCAACCGACTCAGTACCGCGGTGCTCGCCAGCGCTGAGAGAATGGAGCAAGGTGGGACCTGGTTCTGTCGGAGGTGATCGCAGCCCAGTCGTCTCACCTCTGGTACCTTCATGCGAGGCTCTGAGACGATGTCACAGCCATCTCGCCCAACTTTGGTGCTACCGCTTGAAGCAGACGATGTGGGCGAATCTGCGAGTGGTTGCTGGCCACAGAAAACGAAGAGCTCTGTTCAGGTACCGCACTGACGCCAGTACCGAGTGCTCGTTTTGCACAACCCCAAAACCGAGGTGCGAACAAATCGCTCTGATTTCGAAAAAAAAAACGGGTTCGGCTTCCGCGTGCCTGTTGAACACGTCTCCAGGCGACAGCTCTACGACTTCCGACTTCGACGACGCGGAAGACGTCCAATAGACGCCTTTTGTGTTGCTATTAATGATGTTGGAGCTTCACGCAATTCGCGTGCCAACATCTAAAAAAAAAAAAAAAATGGCGTGCAAGGCGCCCACTTTAGAGCGCCAAGTGCCTGAAAAAAGTTTGCTGCAAGACAAGAAGGTCGACAGCTGAGGCGGCACTTGTATCGCGCTTCCCCGCCACAAGACCAGCCGCTTCTGATGCCGTTATGTTGCCGATACCCAGCCATTTGTACTGGGACATGGTCAGGAATGTTGGTTTCGTGTCCACCATAACCGCCAAAGAGCGTCAAGCGTACTGTAGGTGCTTGGGGTGTGTTTTACTGTAGAACATGCTGCCTGATGCAAGGTGGCCTGTAAGGTCCGACCTTCTGGCGGAACGGCATCAAGTTGAAGCTGTTGTGATAACGCGTTTATTTTATAAATGATAATGCGGGTGAATGGCTCTGGATTCTAAATTGGCTTGATGTATCCCTATATTTTATAGTTGATAAAACTGTCTATATTTCGAGGCACTGTGCGGGCAGTTGTTCTTTTTGCTCTACATACTGCAAGACACCTACAAATCGAGGGGTCGTAAGGTAAATTACGCGTAGCCCTTTCGCAAATATTCTAAAAGGCGCGTGCACAGCTCACTCCTAATGCAGCAGCGATATGACACCAATCTCGTCGCCATCAATCAAATCTCAAATTGGTCGCTTTCTATCGCGTCCACGCGCACAATATTAAAGAAATCGCAAGCTACCGAACGTATATCGTTTTTTATCATCTTGCAGTCAAGGCTGCAGTACAGTTCGGCTACTAAACACCATCACTCTGTACAGTACTGTACAGAAGTGCAAGTAATTTATCCATCGTTTACTTTTCCACCCGGCCCAAAAATTCAGAACGACAGGGGAAGGGGGAGGGAGGGGTGCGAATGAAAAAGGGCGCACGCGATACAAAAAAATAATAAAAGCACCACAACAAACTACAAACAACAACAACGCGCCGCCGCAAAGCGCAGCGCGAGCTAGTCCCTCTATTCGCGCGCCATTTGCATCGTTCCCGCAGCAGCAGCAGCAGCGCGTCCGACGTGGCGCAAGTGAGGAGAGTCGCGCGTGGCAGGCATCGAGTGTTTCGCGAAAGTGCGTGTGCTACGTGGCACGAGACGTGGCGCTGTGGGCGTAAAAGTCCGGACGAAGCATGGCGACGGCGCTGCACTCCAGCAGCGTTCCTGAGCGCGACGAGACGGCGCTCCTGCGGCTCGAAAAGGAGTCGCTCGGCGGCGAAGACGTGATGGGCAGCGACGTGACCCAGCAGACGCACTGTGAGAACGAGGCGAAGACGTCGTCGCCTCTGACGACGACGGGAGAGAAACTGCTGCCGCTGGCCCCCGAGGCGCGCTACCGCACGGTGTCGACAACCTTGGAGACCGGCAGTACCGGCGACTCATCGGCCCAGAAGAAGCAGCAGACGATGGAGTTGGAGATGGCGCTCGCAATAGCAGCATTAGGCGAGCACGGAGACAAAGGTGCGTACTTTGAAGGGTATCTCCGCAAGCGGTACTCCACGAGCATGTACATGGGCTCGTGGCGGTACTGCATCCTCCAGGGCAATCGGCTGCGGTGGTACATGACCCAGGAGCTCGCGCATGCCGACAGTCAATTGCGAGGCGAAGTGTGGGTCCGCGACGTGGAGCCGTGGAACGGACAGGGATCGGTGAACACGTACCCGCACGCGTTTGCGATCCGCACGGCGAGCCATCGGCTCTTGCTGTGCTCGTCCAAGTCCACGGGCGAGAAAGACGAGTGGCTCGCGAATCTGCAGAAATGCATCCAGCACATCAAGCGCCACGACGGCGGCGACCGGCCTCATACCCACCACGAAGGCGGCGCGGAGAACCGCCGCATCGTCCCCGAGGACATGCTGCGCGCAACCACGGCCGAGTCGGTCGGAAGCGTCTCGTTCGCAGAGTCGATCCCTCGCTCGTCATCGATGCCAGTCCTCGAAGCTGCAGTGCCAGCTCCAATGGACGCGACGCCAGCAACAAGTGAGAGCGAATGCACGCGATGCGCGATCCGCTTTGGGGCTGTGCTCGCGCGTCGGAATGTGTGTGGCTCGTGCGCAAAGCCCTTTTGCTCGCGCCATTGCTCAAGCTACGTCAAGTTGCACCATCTCGGTTTGCGCTCGGCACGTCGTTGCTGCATGGCATGTGCGCGGCGCCAAGACTTCATCCTGTACCTGAGTTCGCTCTCGCGGTTTTTGAACTCGATCACCGCTGGTTTCCCCAACATGGACGCTGTGCTTTTGCAGTGCGGTCCGCAGTTTGACACCTCGGACTTGTTTGAGCGCACGATCGAGAAGCTGCGTCGCGGTCCCATGAGCCTGGTGAAAACCATCAAGATTCTGTACCAGACGCGGAAAAAGCCGCATTTGTTTGTCGTGGCATGCGAACGTCTGCCGTTCTACGTCGAGAACTGCATCGACCGTGTCGAGAACCTGTGGTACCAGATCCTGCACCTGTTCCAGTGCTTCGACGCGGACTCGGAGAGCTCATCGATCCAGCTGTTCTACTTGCGGCGATACATCCGCGCGATTTGCCGCCGGTCGCCTCGCATTGCGCTGCAGACCATTTGGCACGTGCAGGCTTCCGTCGGTGACGCGTCCGGGCTGCACCCACACTCGCTCTTGTCGTTGCTCGGGTTTGTGTACCCGATGAGCGAAGGCAACCTCTCAATCTGGAGAGAGCATCTTCTCGCGCAGCACCCTGACCACCAGCGCGATGAAATTCTGAGTGGGCTGAAGCTTACGTACTCCCAAAGCGAGGCGCTGGTTGAACGAGAGAATGGCTCACTGATTGAGCGATGGCTGAACGCGACCACGGTACCAGACTTTGAAGCTTCTGCGACTGAGCTTGCGAGCTCGGGCATCGAGTTGTGCGAATTCCAGACCAGCATCTTGTACGAGTCGCTCAGTGTGGACGATTGGGCGCGAGGACCTACCCAGATCGAGGCGCTAGTGTTTGACCAGGTGAACTTCGTGCAATCTTTGGCGGATATCAGCGAGCGCCTTCGCCACGTGCAACCGGTGCAAAAGCGCGGCATGTACTTGGAAATCGAGCTGAAGCAGATGAACGAGAAACTGCTCCAGTCAGCACTGTATCCGTTGTGCACGGCGTCTGACCAGTTGTATCGAGTCCTACGAATCCCACCGAACGAGGGAAAAGTGTTTACAACTAAGATGCGCGCTCCGACTCTTCTGTTCCTCGAAACCGTGCCAGTGAATGCAACCACGTTGGTGGGCTCCAACGACCGCTTTCGTCCGTTCGTCTCGACGTCGCATCCACGAAACTCTACATTTTTCGAGACGCTGCCTCCTTCGTTTGCGATCCTCGGCGACGGTAGTTCCCGTGATTCCCTCGTGTCATCCACCGAGTCGTCAAACGATGTATTTGCGACTCCCAAGATGCATAAAGGACGAGGCGGTTCGCAACAGAATTACCTGGAAGACATGGACTCAATGAGCGATGACGCGACGAATGAGAGGTCCAATGTGGCGTCTGCATTGGGTGGAATCATTGGCCGGCACATGACTTTTCCTGGAGCGGATAGTAGTCGCGACCGCGGAGATTCAACTAATACATCGGAGACTCGGGGATTTTCGTTGGTGTCAACGAATTCGCACAAGCATCACAATGTCGACAACATTGTGTACAACAGCAAGGTGTATGGCGAGAGCTGGGAAGAACGCAAAGAGCGCATCCGCATCGAGTCGCCATATGGGCATCTGCCAGGGTGGACGCTGTTTTCGATCATTGTGAAAACGAACGACGACCTGCGTCAAGAGGTATTCACGATGCAACTGATCAAGAAGTTCCAGTCCATTTTTGAGTACGAAGGCACCAATCTGTGGTTGAGAACGTACCGAATCGTGGCTACTGGAGCGAGCATCGGCTTGCTGGAGACCATCAATGATGCTTGTTCGCTTGATCATCTCAAGAAAAACTTTCCGGGCGGCAATCTGTTTGCGTATTTCAAAAGCGTCTACGGAGAGCCC
Source organism: Globisporangium solare (assembly GCA_023335675.1). NCBI lineage: Eukaryota > Oomycota > Peronosporomycetes > Pythiales > Pythiaceae > Globisporangium > Globisporangium solare. The sequence continues at coordinate 10,345 of JAADVP010000768.1, forward strand.
TCGACGCCAAGCTTTGAAGCCGCGCGGAAAAATTTCATTGACAGTATGGCAGCGTATTCTGTGGTGTCGTACCTGCTACTGGTGAAAGATCGTCACAATGGCAACATCTTGCTGAGTACTGAGGGCCACATCATCCACATCGACTTTGGTTTTATCCTGGGAATCGCACCTGGCGGAAGGTTCAGCATTGAAGACGCACCGTTCAAGTTGACCGTGGAGATGGTGGAGATCATGGGTGGTATGAACTCTCCTGGGTTTGAAAGATACCACCAATCTATGTGCGACGGATTCTTAGCACTGCAGAAGTATCAGTCCGAGATTGCAGCCTTGCTTCAGACTACCGGCCAGCATTCTCCTTTCCCGTGTTTCGAGTCCGCGAAGCTAGCCAAGGTGATTACGGACATGCGTGACCGACTGTGCGTTGGATTAAACCGGCAGCAAGTGCGAAGGCGAGTGGATCACTTGATTCGCAAGAGTTACAACGTCTGGGGCACGCGACAGTACGACGCATTCCAGCTGCGCAGCAACAACATCCACCCGTGACTGAATAACGACAAGCAAAATATTCTCGAAAAAATGAGCAACGTGTGGGTTTTGATGCTACCACCGGCGTACAAACTTACAGATGGATTAGAATTTGTTGAAAATGTTAATAAATTATTTGTTGTACGCCATGATTTGATAGCAAGACATCACGTTCTGCGCGCAAAGGGCAACAAAACAGAGCGTGAGTATCGGAGTGACCACGTTTTGAAGTACAAAGTAGTGAATGGGTGCACATACCTTCAAGTTTACCTTCAAGTCACTGTTTTCTTGTCCAAGCATGACATTTTTCGTTAGTAAATCTGCGCAGCGACGCTCGACTTGCTCCACTAACGCAGTCCACTGTTTTGTATTCGCGGCGAGCTTGCCCTCGAGTTGCTTCTTCTCTTCGATCAGGGCTTGAATATCCACAGCACCTGCAGTTGTTCCTGGTTGTGTCTTTTGTGGACTCGCTAGCATCATGCGTTTTGCTATGCTAGCCACCGACTGTTGCTGCTTCATGCTGTCGTGTTGCTGTAGCGTTATGCGCCGCACTTCTTCGAGCTGCTTTACCAATGTTTCGTGCATATCTTGGATTGATTGGACATGCTGCTTCCCCTCGCTTTGGCTTTGCTGGAGCTTCGTTCTCAATTCTTGGCACTCGAGGATTAAGCTTCGATTCTTGCTTTCCAGTTCCGCAGCGACAAGTGCTGCTGATGCATATTTCTCTCTCTCGAGAAGAAGCAATCTCTCTACTTGAGCCATTTCTTGCTGGAGATTCTTGAACTCCATCATTTCGTCATCCCCCTTTTCGTTCGCGAGGCCAGTATCCTTCAACTGTGTCAACGTGACAGAGCCGTGGACGTGCATTCGAAGACGGTTTTCCAAGCGGTAATTCCTGCTTCGAAATTGAGCGAGTTCATTTCGCAGTCGCTTCTCGGGCTTGATAAGACTCGAAGAGTTCTTTCAGAACGACTGCTTCGTCCTTGTTGTTCATAGACATGTACGTCGAAAGCTTGAAACGATATGCCTCAACCTCGGGTTCGTTTTCATGGATCAATCGCTCATTAGCAACAAGCAACTCCTCGTTCTCCTGCATTTTTGCCATCCATGCGCTAACGAGGTCTTCCTTTTCTTTCGCAAATTGGTTAAGATCCAGTGAGAGTCTTTCGACTTGAAGCTCTATAGATTTTTTCTCGTTTGCTGCAACTGCTAGAGTTGCTTCCAGTTGACTTGTGAGCTTGTTGACTTTATCTTCGTGCTCACGTATTAGCTTCCCCGACTCTGTTTCTTGATCTATTTGGCTTTTCCTTGAGCTGATTTGAGCCTTCTCTGCTTGCAGCTCCTTCATAACCAGTTCTCGCCTCATCGGTTCAAGTTGAGATTCAAACGCTGCTTGGGTTTCCTTGAATGTTGCATTTTCCGCTTGCAGTTGGTTGGAAGCAGCAACGATTTCCTCGAGCTGCTTGGTGAGCTGCTGATTGCGCTTCTCAAAACCTTCCAAGTCACTCTCAGATTTCTTCTTCTGGTTGACAGACACCAACAACTCTAAACTGAGCTGCTGGTTCTTCTTTGATTCTTTCTGAAGATCTTGTTCTAGCTGCTTGGCATGCTTCTGGATTGTCGCCAGCTCTTCGCTGAGCACCTCCTTCTCGTGTATTACCTCGTTCATTTTTGCGCATAGATCTTGTATCTGAGTCGCTTTCTTGCTGTCGTCTTGCTGGATCTCAAGCACCACCTGCTCTGCTTGGATGAGTTTTGTTTCCATTTCAAACTTGTCGCTATCCAACTCCTTCAGCCGATTATTCTTCTCGACTTCAAACTCGACAAACGCTTTGCTCAGAGCCAACTTCTCCTGCTCACATAGCAGCAGCTCTTTGCGCACTTCAATCTCATTGTCGAACAGCTCGTTGTATTTCGTCTTCAGCTCGTTCATCAACGAAAGAAGCTTCTCTTTGTCCTCTCGTACGAGCTTCTTCTCGAGATTTTCTTGAGCTACCTTGCCCTCTAGCTCGTGTATCTTTCGCTCGTAGACGAGGATCTTGTCATTCTGCGAAATGGAATATCCTGTGTTTGATGAGATGGCAGACTTTTGCTCTCGAATGCGCGCAAATTTGACGTGGTGGTGCCGCAAAAGACCCTGCATTATGTGATTGTTTACCACCGGAAAATTGAAAGCGTGGGATATCAGTCTACCAAGTTCAAGGGTAACTTTTGAGCCAGCGAAATCACACGGAGTGACACATAAAAGAGCAAACGTCAGACAATTGCCTCCAATAACATCACGCAGCATTGCTATAAAATGGGAATCATCGTAGGGTGGGCACGGCAACGCGCCGTTAGACTCGGTTGCCGCATCTTCCCGCAGTTCTCGGTCGTCTTCGACTCTCTGACCAGCGCATTCAACAACGTCGGCGAAGGTAAAGAGGGCTTTGTTCAGCAGCGGACCTTCCGACATGCGTACAACTCCTCCTGGCTAAGCACATGACCAGCACACCAGCACAACAATAAACTTATACACTCCCGACGAGAAATAAACCTGCGTCTTAGTGCACTTGCCCTCGCAAGTCGATCCGTTGCCGGGGTTTAGACGATGCTAAAGCTGGAGTAAAGCTCCTGACTTGACGCATCGGGCAAAGAAAAGACTTGCTTCAACGAAATCTGTAGTTGACCACAGCATAAATAAAGTGATCCATGTGGGGTGGATGCTCTAGTCGGCGACACCTACCTGCAACACTGAGCTGCTGAAATCTTTTGCGTGCCCATACAACCCAGACTCATTCCGTCGCGCAGACTTCCCAGCTGCTAGAAGTCGACTGAACGCATCAACGGTTGCAATCGGGCCACAATGGGCGAGATTCTTGATACTTTTCCCCGCTAGCCTGTCATTGTTCACGACCAATGGCTGATTTTGTCCTTTATCTGCCGCCCTTGAAAGCAAATCCTATTGCATGATACACTACAAATTTAGTCATGAATGACAATAAAGAAACAAGTCTTTTGGCATCATTTTGCCGTCGTCGTTTCCTCGTAAAACTCCACAAACGAGACCCAGATCTCAAAACTGAAACTCGGTTTCGTCTTACTTGCGCTAGCAAGTGCGCTGCTGCTGCCATTGCTGTGGTTGGAAATACCGGCTTTCTTCTCCTCGAGCGACTTGATCAGTGTATGGACGACGAGGTTGGCGGCGCACTCACTTTGAATGGGATCCACTAGAATGCTATTTCTCTTGGACAACGCAGAGCCGACGGCAAGAACGGCAACATTCACTCCTTCGACACACGCTTTCGTCAACGTGTGCAAGGAGCGCTCCATAATGTCGGCTTCAGTACCCTGCTGGAAGGCATGATCGACGCGCAACACTGACGTCTGCTCAGAAGCGGATCAAGTCCGTTAGAATCCCTCGTTAACCCGCAAATGGAAAAAAGGAAGCAGCAAATAAGCGCGCATGCACATCAGCTCCATTGGAGATCTCGACGACTTTACCGTCTTTCACACGCAGCTGCGACGTGTCTACACATCAAGCAACTCCCCATCTTACGACAGCACTTACAAACGTGCAGCAAATTTGGTTTAAACGTGCGTACCTGGCTTCCCTGGCGGCCGACAAATATACGCTTGCACCTACAGCGAAAGCGTCGTCACAATGAAGCCCACAAGACAACACATAGGGCGGATGTGTGCTCCGCACCTGTATGGGCACGCCGCTCGGCAGCCTGCGCTTCATGCCCCCACTCACATCGCGCGCGGACGATGACGACGACGCGCGCATGACGGCGTCGCATGACGCTGTTTCCTTTTCGTCTTTTTTTTAATGTCTCGATTACCGGATTAGACGGGTGAGAACTCAACTGCAGCAATAACTTACTTTGGTTCTACAGGGGAGATCCCTGCTGGGGTTGTAATCTGAACGTGCTAAAATTGGAGACTTCGTAAACTTTCAGGAGGTGGCTGCGGGTGTTGAAGA
>JAADVP010000769.1:0-14825 GCA_023335675.1 Globisporangium solare
ACCTATGAATCTGATATATAAAACCTTGGGTACACCGAGGTTGAACCCAACGGAACTTGAACTTGAAGTACCGCGGAGATTCCCTGCAAAGTGATTGGCTCGCGCCACTCACTTCAGGCGGTAGAGACACGTCTGTCTCGTGACCAGTGTAGTTTCCCAAGCAGGAACCATCATTCTGTACTGATTAGTACATAATGCAATCACTTTGTACTGATTAGTACATGTGATCAACATTCTGCACTGATTAGTACAGAAACGTTTCGTGACGTCATCAGATGGCGTCACACGTGCATGTGGGGACCGTATTACCGTAATCCCTTTGTCTCTTGCCGCCCACAATGCACGGCTGAAGGTGGTGTGTGACACACAAGATATGGGAACAGATCAACCTTCATGTAATGGGGCACAAGGGCCCATTACAATATTCGTTATGGAGACCTCAGGAGAAAGCTTTCGCTTATCGCTCTTTATAAAGGCTTGTATACTCAGTTCAGTGTATTCGCCCCTTTCCGATGATCTTTGTAGTGGACTGTCGATTGTCGTCGTGGTACTTGTACTTCCGATGCAAACAGCTGGTACCAAGGCTGTCTGTCCTGTAGAAGGCTAGATCGAAAGTGCGACTCTTGAGGATGTACTCTCTCCGCAAGATGTATAAGCCCATCCTTTCCTTCTCTTACTGTGCTCGTTCTTTTTATACGTCCAGCACTACTATCACTCTAGACAGGGACCTCTCTCGCTCTCCTTTCATTCAGTATCAAAGGGGAAGCAGAAGGCGCCGTATTCGCCAGTAGAGGGACGACGAAGCATGGCCGATGCCGCTCCAACAGCTGCGCATGCCGCGGCGGAAGCGCCGAGTGCCGCCGCCGCGCGGCCAGCGGCAGCAGCAGCAGCGAAGCCGCGGCTGCGCAGCTCGAACCTCACGCACGAGCAGAAGCGGCTGATCTGCATCCACGCCAAGCAGAACCCGGCGATCACGCAGACGCAGCTGGGCCAGTGGGCCAAGGCGCGCTTCGCGCTCGCGACGACGCCGTCGCAGTCGTCCATCTCGCACACGCTCAAGCGCAAGCACAACTTCGAGCACATGAAGAGCGAGGAGCTCGCGAGCAAGCGCATGCGCAGCGTCAAGTTCCCGGACCTCGACATCGCGCTCGCCAACTGGTTCCTGTACTGCCAGGCGCGCCAGGTCAAGGTCCAGGGCGACGAGGTCAAGGCCAAGGCGCACCTGTTCTTCGAGATGATGGCGCTGGTGCCCAAGAGTAGCATGGCGGTAGCGCAGGACGCCAGTACGCCGCAGTTCTCGAACGGATGGCTGCACTCATTCCAGAGCCGCCACGGCTTCTCGCGCTCACCCAACACCCAGGGCAGCATGGAGCTGCCGGTGATCACGACACGCAGCGAGCTGCAGACCGCGATCGAGGGGCTCGCGCCGTGGGACATCTACTGGATGGATGAGACCAGCTTACTGTACACGACGAGTCCGGACGAGATGGAGGTGGCGGCCAGATCCGAGTACAGCAGCGTCGACCAAGTGAGTGGCGCCAAGCGTATGACGATCGCGCTCTGCACGAACGCGGACGCGAGCGACATGCTCGATCCTTTCTTCGTGTGCATGGAGCCGCCGGTACCCGCGGCGGCAGCTGTCGGTGTGGGCTTCCAGTACGCGCACAACAAGAACGCATGGCTGTCGCCGACGGTGTTCCGCGAATGGCTCTTGGCGCTCGACTGGCGCATGCACGAGGAAAACCGCCACATCGTGCTCTTCGTGGACACGTACACGTCGCACCAGGTGAAGAAGATGATACTCAAGAACGTCTCGGTGCGCTTCATGGCGGCACCGCCTTCTCATCTCCCTATCAACAGCGAGTCGTTGCTCTCGCCCATGGAGAACGTGGTCTTCACAGCCGTCAAGTTGCGCTATCGGTTAGCGCTTCTGAACCACGTGCTCGAGCGACGAGAACACCCGCAAGACGGCATGAGCTGCGACGTGACTCCATTGGAGGCGATCCAGTGGCTTCTGCGCTGCTGGCGGCAGCTTCCAAAGGCGATCATCACACAGAGTTTTGTGGAAATGGGAGTCTTGATGACCTCATCCGCACGCGACAGCACTGCGTTTGTGTCTGTGGACCCGCAAGTCGAGGAGAAGAAGCTTGAGGCTCAGCTTATCGCTCTGCTCAAGCAGACCAAGTTCTCAAATGCGCCGAGCGAATTCATGAATCCTGCAATTGAGCGCGTCGATGACGACGTTGAGCTTACAGACCAGGACTTTGTCGACACGGCGGTGAACGCCATGCTCTTGGGGAACGTATCTGGAAGTGATGTGGCTGGCGAATTTTCTCGAAAGGCGGCGCGAGCCGCGAAAAAGGTTGAGCCTTTGGGGAGTTCTACCAGTAGTATGGCACTAAGTGGAGCGGCGGTGCCGCCAAACGATCGCCCCCCGCAGGTGGTGATCTCGCTGCGAGCCGCAAAGTCCCCACTCGATCGATCGCCTTCGCAACAACCTCAAGCGGGTGAGCCACAGAGCGCTGCTGCGACGTCTGACGACGAGTGGCAAGCGTGGACAACGAGCCAAAGCCGTTCGAAGACCAGCGACGATGTCCAAGCCTTGCAGCGCGTGATCCACCTCGCGACCGAGATGAGCGCCGAGCCGTCAACGGTCTTGGACCTGAACCGCATGCTGTTCGAGGTCACGCAGACGCAAGCGCTCAGTGGCGCGCTGCAGCCGGAGCTTTCGAAGGACGAGTCGGCCTTGCAGCCCACTGGGGTGTGTCGGTTCATGTTCGTGACGCCAACAAAGCACGTCGTCTAACTGGGGTTTGTCGCTCATGCTTATGTGTCTGTTTTGAGGTCGGCTCTTTGTGGCAAGAAACGAAATCGTCTAATGTATGATGTTCGCAGAGCGCTTTCATCCGTGCATGCGTATGTCCTTACAATGATGAAGCGTGTCTGAGTTTGCTGCTCCGCTCGAGATTCTTCACAAGTGCCGCGATTGCCGTCTCTACAAAGCGAACACCCACCCACGCGTGACGCAGAGCACACAAAACCGCAGCCTCAAAGAAAAAAAGCCAACAAGACGAGACACGTACCGTTAACACTGTGGGCCAGACTGCGGCCGTTGAAGGAGCCTCTCACTCGAGCCCTGATCCCTTGCTGCCTTGGCCAAAGTCGAGGCCGCTTACGCAGACTGCGCGGCTGAAGCCACAGCGAGTGTCACCGCCAGACTGGAGTTGATCGTGGACTTTTGGAATGGACGCGCGCTCAGAGGTGCTGCGGTGGGGCGGCGAGCTCCGGTTGTGAAGACGCTGTTGCGCTTCCGAGACGCCGCAGCCGCAGCGCTTGGGGAACTCGGCGAGTTCCTCTTTGCCGGGATCAGCGCTCTATCGCCGCTAGCAGGTCCAGAGGCATCTAGACGACCCAGACTTTCCAGATCGAGACGCGCTGGTCGCTGAGACGCTGGGGACACCTGGGCCTCTACTGGCAAGGACTGCGCCACGCGGTCGCATACCTGGGCGAGTTCAGCGAGGAAGACCGAATGGAGTGCTTGATTTGAGGCGTCATCTGCGCTATTCTCCATGCGCTGGTCACGGTCCTGGGTCTGGACAACGATGGATGCGGTGTACTCATCTAGGATGCGGTTCAGCTCGTCCAGGTCGAGCGCGTCCAGACCTCTTGTTGTCCCGTTCCCACCCACCGCCGTCGTGTTTGCTGCTGCGGCTTCACGTTGTCGGAGAATCTGACGAATCTCTTCCGCGAGATGCGCCAACGCGCCCTGCTTCCGGGAAATGTGCGCAGTGTTCGACTGGATATGGGCAGAGAGCAGATTTCGGTACTCTTTCAGCAGCTGCAGCATCTGGACGCCGTATTTGCTCAGCTCTTCGTCTGTGAGCAGCGCGGAGAAGGCTGGGAACATGGCTTGAACCGAACGATCTGCGTCCAGCAGCCCTTTGCACGCATCTGTGTGACGCTCTCCACTGCTGCGTAGGGTGAAAATCAACTCCAAGATGCGCAGCACGCAGTCGAGCGTGGCCTCGTACTCCATCTCCGCGATGCCCAGCTGCAGATAATTAAGCAGCACAATCATATGATCGCCGCGAACCCGCAGCGCGTGCGTGAACGCCCTCATCGCGTCATCGCGCTGTCCATAAAGCTGGTACAAGTATCCAAGGAAGGTGTACGCATCCGCGCGGATGATGCGACGCTGCTGCTGCCATTGCAGCTCGCGCTCCGTGAGCTCGTCTTCGTCGTCGCCGACCGTGGGAAGGCGCTGCGAACGCGCTGGCAGCCGCATTGGCTCTCTGACGGAGAGAAACGCACTCATGGGATCGTCGTCCTACGTCTGAGTCTCTTCGTCTGCGAGCTGCCGGGCGCTCAGAAAGTCTTCGAGCAGCGCGATCGCACGAAGCGCGCAAGCCTCACTGGCGAGCGAACTCTCGTCGCGTGTCTCCATTTGCAGCAGCACCTGGACGCGCCAGATGGTGAGCACGTACTCGTCAGGGCTGTCGAGCGCCGTCTTGTAGTGCGCGCGCAGCAGACACCACGCGGCATCTTCGAGGTCCCCATCGCGGCATCGTGCCATCGCTTGAAGCAAGTACTCGCCATATGGCTGCGTCAGGAGCTGCGCTTTGTAATGCCTTGCATGGTCGTCGCGCTCGTCGTCGTTTTCGTCGAGATCCTGTGGCCCTCGCTCCCCGTGCAGACAAACCCAGTGCTTGAAAGCGCGCGCGTAGTCGAAATACGAGGCGTCTGCGATCGGCAGCGGCGCGAGTCGAAGATCCACGTCGTCTGTGTCCTGTTCCGTCAATTGCTGTCCGAAAAACGACAACAGCTCCAAGACGCGGAAGCACGGGAACGCGTCGAGCGCGGACAGGAAATCGTGGACTGCGATGCGCATGGCCGCTTTCCACTTGAAGCAGAACGCGAGCAGGTCCTCTGCGAGTTCTTTGTCGGCGGCAGTGATCGGCGACGTGCTTGAGGCTGGGAGAGAAGCAGCTTGCCCTCCGGCTTGGATGGAGCGCTTCGCACCCATGTCGGAGGGTGCCTCCAGGTTCCTGAGGACGATATGCAGGTCCTGCATCGCTGCCGTGCAATTCCCTATCGTGATGAACAGCTGCACTCGGTTTAGACGCGCCTCGATGCGCTTGCTGCCTCGAGCATTGCTGAGCCAATCTGCGCTCTCGGCATGTTCAGGGCCCTTGTCGTCCTCCAACGCGAGCGCGCGATTGTAATCTTCGAGCGCCACGGAGAACCGAAGCTGCTGGTGCAGGATAGAGCTCCGGTTGTTGAAAAACTCAGTCCGCGAGCCGTCCAACGCGATCGCCTGCTGGTAGAACTCCATGGCCTCGTCCTGCTTGTCGAGATGCTGGAACACGACGCCGAGGTTGTAGAGCAACACCGCTTTGTGCTTCTGGTCTTCGTCGACGTGGTGCAACCCGGAAGAAAACAAGTCGTGCGCGTCGTCCAGTCGTTCCTGATGGAAGAGCGCGACGCCCATGTTGTTGTACGCCTGGAAGCACGTCTCCTCGACCTTGATGGCGTCTTGGAACCCACTCACAGCGGACGCGAGCACGTCGTTGCACAGAAACGCATTACCGCGATTAAAGTACGTCGTCGCGTTCAGCGGATGCGCCTGGATCGCAAGCGAGAACGCCATGAGAGCGTCGTCGCTCTTGCGGTTCCACAGATGGAACGTGCCCAGCGCGTTGAATGCCCAGGCCAGGATGTTGGATGTGAATGTGCCTTTCGGCCACGAGACTCGGGCTTTTGGTCGAAGTAGCTCCGCCAGCACGCATGCGCGTTGCTCGTTCTTCTTGTACTTGGCACTCGTCGCGTTCTCCAGTGCCTTCAGCACGCGATGCTCAAACGTGAACTTCTTGATCGCGCGGAGGAACTTTGCATTCCGCGCCCGCCGCTTGAGTAGCGATGCGCTCGCCAGCTGGTCCACATTCACATCGATCTTTGTGCCGAGAGGTAGCGTCGCTTTCCGAGGCGATGTTGCGGGTGCAATGCCACTCGAAAGTCGTCGTGATGGACTACCGAAAGAGGAAACAGGCGGCGGTAGCTCGCTTGGCTCGAGCGCTTTCGCTGCAGTCGTAAAGCAGTGCTGGCGGTAGATCTGTGCGCGCTGCTCCTGCTCTTCGCGTGCGACTTTGCGGAACGCAAAGATGGCCTCGGCGCTGGCGGTGATCTTCACCACTGAGTCTTTGGACGAGGCAGCCGCTTTCTTCGCTGGCGACGAGGACGAAGCTGAGGCTGCTGCTGTCACTGCTGTCGGAAAGCCGTTGCTGCCGTTCGTCGTGAACGAATTCGCCACGAAACTCATCGTGCGCTGCGCGTCGCGAGTCTTCTGCAGCATCTTGTCGCGCTCCGAGTCGAACACGTCACTTGGACTCATCAGCCGCACCCGCTTGTAGTGCGGGAGTGCGTGCAGCAGCACCTGCATGGCCTTGTCGCGCTCTCCGAGTTTCACGAGCAGGAACGCCTTGGCGACAAAGCCAATGTAGTTCTCGTGGTCGCGCTTCAGCGCCAGATCGACGTCCAGGAGTGCCGTCTGGAGATGGTCGGCGTACATGTTGGCGAGCGAACGGTGCAGGAAAAGCTGCGAATCTCGTTGCGAGGTCGTCAATCCTGGGTTGTCGCCACTGGGAGAAATCGCATCCTTGAGCCCAATCGCTTTGCCGTATGAGATGATCGCGTCTTCGTAGCGCCCGTGACAGAAGCTGGCGTACGCGTGCATGCTCCAGGCTTCTTTCCACTCTGGCTGCACCTTGATCACCTGCGTGAGATCGTCCAGCGCGTCTCGATATTGTTGAAAGAGCGTGCAGCACACACTGCGCTGGTAGAGTGCGCGAAAGTGCTCGGGCTGGATCGCGAGCACGTGCGTGAAGTCTTTGACCGCGTTTTCGAGCACGGAGGGCTCTTGCAGCGCGCACCCGCGCATGTAGAGCGCATCGACATCGTCCGGATTCTGTTGCACCGCCTCCGTCAGCGCTTCTACCGCCTTGTTCAGACTCCCCGAGTCAAAGTGGCAAAAGCCGATGCTCGTCTGCAGGTTCGGGTACGTCGGCGCTCGATGGCGGACGCGGTAGAAATCCGCGAGCGCGAGGATCGTCAGACTCTCTTGCGCGTAGATGCAGCCGCGGAGAAAGAGTGCGGGCAGGAACATTGGGTGCCGTCTGAGGCAATCGCTGAGGCACTCGGCAGCTTTCTTGGGCTGCGCCGAGAGCGCGATCATGCGGCCGCGAAAGTAGTACACCAGAAAGCGCTCGGGCGAGATCCGGAGTGCTTCGTCGTAGTACTTGCCTGCCTTGGTGATGAAACCCATGTTGAGGTGCATGGTCTTGAGCTGCTCCAGCACGAATGGCGTGAACGCGGCGTTCTTCTGGGGCACGGTCGCATTCACTTTCATTTGGTCGAGCGCTAGTTGACAGTACAGATTGCCAATGAGGATGCAGTTCAGGAGGTGCTCGTCACTCTGCTTCGGATCGGGATTCCCGCGAGCCACAGCGGACGACGCCTTGGCTGGCGAAAGCGGTGCCTGTTGGCGCCGGTTCGTCTCGAGCAAGTGCTGCAGATCCTGGATCGCGTGGCCGAACCGGTTCAAGTGGATCAGCGACGTGCTTCTCGATTCGTACGCACTGGTCTCGATCAGCGAGTTGCTCTTGCCAGCCTGAGATATGACCATCGTCAAGTCATGGATTGCTTTTTCCCAGTTTTCGAGCCCCATTTCGAGGCAGCCGCGTTCCAGGAGGAGCTACAACCACTGGGTCTTCTTGGTCTCATTCAAGAAAATCGCTTTCACCTTGGAGCTGTTCTTTTTCCCTTTTTCCCACGTGATCTGGGGGCTCATGAGCTCGAGGCAGCCGGACAAGTCGTTGATCGCCGAGATGTAGTTCCGTTGGTCCTGCAGCAGACGCGCGCGGTGCCACAACGTCTCCATGTCGCTCGGCAGATATGCGTGCGCGAGGTTGGCGTCGGTGAACGCCTCGAACTTCCATCGCACTTTCTTGTGGAGCCATCGCGAGCGCTTCCCGAGCCGCACGAAGCAGTTGTACAGCTTCTCCTCCATGCACTCTTGCTCCTTGCATTTCAGGAGCTCGAGACTCGCGAAATTGGTTGGCGGGAGATAACTCTCGTCGATCGACAAGATCGCCCGGAAAAACGGCGTCGCTTGCAAGATCGAGCCGCTGAACGAGAGCTTGATGAGCCCGGGCTCGAAGAATTTGTCCAGCGTCTCGGTCTGCAGCACGTTGGAACCCACGGTGCCTCGCCCGGCTGTTTTCTTGCTCAGCGCGTACTTGACGATGGCTGTGGCCAGTCGCTCCTCTTCCCTCGCGGCGGCCGCCGCAGCGTCCGCATCCTCGTCATCCTCGTCTTCTTGGGCATTGAGCTCGTTTTCATCATGGTTGTTGTTACCAGACTCGACGCTTTCTGGACCGGTAGGTGACGGTTGAGGAACATTCGTGAGGCGAGAATACTCCTTCTCCAGTGTCAATGGGAGCAAGCTGAACGAATTCAGTCCGGCATTGACAAACATATCGACGATGAGCCGCCATTCGTAGCCGTGTGGCAGGGGTTTCCGCGTACTCCCCTCTTGTCTTCTCTTCTTCGCCAGATCCAAATCATGGCTCAACTGATGCAGCAGCTTGAACGCCGACTTCAGATGGCCGTTGAGCAGCATGATCAGTGTGCGCTGCACAAGCAGCAGCGGGTCGCCCATGGCGCCTTTCGCTCGCTCCTCAAGCTTGATGGCTGCAGCCAGATTCAGATCTTCCACGGCCTTCTCCATCTCAATCTTGATGCGGCTCGCCATGCTCCGCCATATGAGGCAGTAGAACTTGACGCGGTCCAGGGCGCGCTGCTGCCACCGACGTGCCAGCGAAGCTGAAGCAGGTGCCTGGTTGTTGGTCACGCTCTGCGCCTGGTTTTGTTTGTTGATCAGGTTGATGGCCTCGGTGAAGTAGATGTGCGCAACCGAGGCATTGAGCAGCTCCAGCTCGATGATGCCAGCGACCATGCGGACGCACGGGTGTCTCCCAAAGTCGGACAACACGCTCTTTGTCAGCTCTCGTGCGGGGTTTGCATACTCCGCGTCGGTTGTAGTCCCAGTCTCCGGTCGTTTGGTCATACTCAAGTAGTTTGAGGTGGTCTCATCGAGTACCACACCTTCCCAAGGCGAGAGATGCTGCGTGATGAGATGGCTGCTCCAGTTTGCATGGCATCGCGACTCGGGCAAACGGCGGAAGACATCCAACTGGAACACATGCGCGTACTCATCCAGGACGCTCCCGTGTTTGATCCGCTCCTGGAAGTACTGGAAGATCGCGTACTCGCTGATGAACGGGAGTTGCCTCATGGGAGTAGCTACGGCTGCGTTGTCCCTCGATTTGTTCGATTTGCTGGGCGAGTGCGGTGGCGATTTCGTTGGCGTCGGAGACCGTGGAGACGTCGGTTGCTCCAAGAGCTCTACGGCGGATGGGGTCACATGCTCCTGTCGCTTGAGAGATCCGTGAATCGCCTCGACAAAGTGCAGCGGGATCCACGAAATCGTGTCCAGGTTCAGAAAATCCCCAAAGAAATCCCGCTGAATGTACCCTTTCACGAACGCAGAGTCCATGCTTTCCACTAGCGACAGGTCGTGCACGAACTGCTCGAATTCCCCCAGCGCGCGGTGGGCGTTGGCGCGATGGAAGTACAAGCACGGGTCGTGGCCATACCTGAACTCCGTCTCGCCCAGGTGCCGCAGAACTTCGGTCAGATTCTTGGTCGAGAGCTTGGTTGTATCGACAAGGTCACCACGATGGCTGCGTGTACCAGGGAAGATGCAGAGCATGGGAAGCTGGAAGCGCTCGTAGGCGGCGCTTGGTTTCGATGCTGGTGACGGCGGCGACGCTTTCCGAGCATTAGGACGGCGCTGCATGACAGAGTAGTACGTATCGAGCGCGGCCTTTAGCTCTCCTTTGAGGAGACAAACGCCTCCGTACAGGTTGGCTGCTTCGTGGTACAGAAGTGCCAGCTCTCGGAGCCGTTCTCCCGGAGACAACGTCGAAGAAGTGCTCGTTAATAGTGCTTCCAGACCGCTGGAGCCCGTTTTTTCTTTTGCTGTGCTCTCGTTATCTTTGACATTGCAGATGCACGTGCGGAGGTTGTTCATGGCTTGCAGGAGCAGGATCACGGCGTCCTGGAGCTTGTTCTGGCGAAGCAGCGCCGCGCCTTCGCCGATTAGTGCGCGGTGGTACGTTGGCGACGACGCGCTGCACTCGCGCCGGCATTTCTCAAACATGGCGCCAGCTTTTGCATACCGTTTCTGTGCGAGTCGCAGTTCCGTGTGCGCGATCAGGTAGTCCGGGTCGTTGGCATCGATCTTAGCGCAGCGCTCCAAGCAGTCTTCGGCGCGCAAGTGCATGCCGAAGTGTGAGAACAGGACGCCCATCGAGATCAAGATTTGCTTGGTATTGCCGCCGCGATTCGCGACAAACAGCAAATCGTTCTCTGCTTTCGACGTTTCCTTCAAGGCGCTGTACGCTTCACTTCGGCCGACGCACGCGCAAAACAGGAAATACGCTCTTTCATAGCGCCTCTGTGTACTGCAGTTGACGTGGAAGCGGGCGGAACTGTCTGCGATTCTCCCTGCAGTTGCTGCTGGCCACTGGACTCCACCACGGCATCACCTGCTCTCTCGATGCTGCGAGAGTCTCCTTGAGGAGCCACTGGTACTGCGGTATTCGCACCGTGTCGCTCAATCTCCATGTCGAAGTGGCGGACTGCGTTCTGGAAATCTTGCAGCGTGAGAAAGAGGAACCCCAGCTTGAAATGCACGTGCGGGAACTTCTTGTACACCCGCGCGAGATCCAAGTGCAGATCGACCGCTTCGTCCAGGCGGCCATTCAACCTGCAGCAGCATGCGAGCACAGAGCACGAAACGATCAGACTCACTACACCTGCCGCATGGCCCCACATGCGAGGCAGTGTCGCTATCCGTCAGCCAATTAACTCCCCCCTCACCACGCCCATTGCGCATACGCGTCCAGCTCCGCCGCTGTCGTGGCGGCGCCCTTCCCAGGTCTCATGCCTACGTCCGCAGCGCTGTTTAGCAGGCGCGATCAGCATGCAAGGGTCTGTGGATAGCTCTTTGCTTGTTGAAGCCATCCATCACAGCGACTTTTGGAGAGGCCACTGAGTGGTGGTCAGTAGTCAGACTCAGTGTGAGCCATTCTCATACTCAGCTTTGCTGGATTTGCGTACTTAGTAAGCAGCGGCCACTTGCGAACTTAGTAGCGAAACCATCTGATCCCGTGCCTGGCTGGAGAGCATTCGACACAAGACGAACGACAGACAACTGAAGACGGAAGAATGCGCTGCTGCCAACTCGTGATGGGGCCTGCGGGCACGGGAAAGGTGCGCACCATATGCGAATACGCTGTATGTGTATGTGTGTGCGTGCCGCTGCACGCGCAGAGTGGGCGCTGCTGTGAGCATGAGGGCTTGGTCGCTCAATCGGAACGTGAGCTCACTGCGCTTTCTTCTTCTCTGTGCTGCGTTGCTGCAGTCAACGTATTGCAACAACATGCACGAGTTCTGCGCTGCGTCGGGCCGCATGACGTACATTGTCAACTTGGATCCTGCAGCGGACCACTTTGAGTATCCGGTCGCGTTCGGTACGCTGTTTTCTCTTTTTTTTTATTGCTCCAGCAAAGTCGCTTCCTGAGTGCCAACATCCATGCGTGGGTTCCTTACACGATGCGCATGGCGTAGATATCCGCGACTTGATCAGCGTCGAAGACGTGATGGAGGAGCTGGGCTACGGCCCAAACGGCGGACTGGTCTACTGCATGGAGTACGTGACTGCCGCTCTTCCCTTGTTGCGTAGTGCGCTGGGGACTTTGTGCGCGTTGTGTTTACCTTGTGGCATTCGGCGCTTGCGTACGCCTCAGATACCTTGTCCAGAACCTCGACTGGCTCCAGGATCTGCTCACCGAGTATAGCGACGATGACTACTTCATCTTCGATTGCCCAGGTACGCGCGCGTGCTGGTGTAACCCGCTGGGGACAGTCCAGTCCCCTCTTGCTAACACAACAGACCGACTCACTTTGAGCTTGCTTGATGGCGATTCTAGGACAAATCGAGCTGTACTCGCACCTGCCTGTGATGAAGCAACTCTGCGACGCGCTCAAGGACTGGGGCTTTGCGATCTGCGGCGTGTACTTGGTACGTGCCGCCATCGATTACTAACGTGTGCAGCTGGTGCTTACTTTGCTTTGTTTGGCGGCAAGTAGATTGATTCGTTATTTATTGCTGATCCGACGAAATTCATCTCGGGCGTGCTGTGCTCGCTGTCGGCCATGGTGCAACTCGAGCTGCCGCACATCAACGTGCTCACCAAGTGCGACTTGGTCGACGAGAAGGAGCTGAGCAAGTACGTACCATGATAGTAATGCGGGCTCCGTGGAGATCGCAACTAACGGGAAGCCAACATTTGCCTTTTTGGCATGCTCTTATAGGTACTTGGACCCATCGTCGGGGTACCTCTTGGAGAATTTGGCGAACTCGACCGAGCCAAAGTGGCGGCCACTGAGCGCAGCGATCTGCAATGTGGTACGTCTTAGAAATCGCATGTGTGATTTTGCATGACAGCAGCGCAGCTTACTGAGCGATTTCCTTGAAACAGATCAATGACTTCAGCATGGTGGCGTTTGTTCCGATGAATGTGACGCGCGAAGAAAGTATCGAGACCGTGCTGCTGCACGTGGACCACGCGATCAACTACGGCGAAGACCTCGAGCCCCAGGAGCCGAAGGACAGCGAGGGCGACGGCGACTTTTAGGTGTTGCAAAGGGGACTTCTGTGTGACGTTGTCTAAATAGAGACATGATGCTTTCCTGGACTTGGTGTTGTGCTTGATGATGAGGTATTTATTCTGCTTGCTACTTATATATAGCAAAGTGTGCCTGCGTACACAACTTCAACATGCAGCTTGAGTAAAGAGACCAAGGGGCCACGGACGACGAGCAAGGCCGCCCGCAGTAGAGTTGATAGCAGCGGCGCAACTGTCAGTATGATCGTGAAAACCATCGATGAACAAGTGCAGCTGGCGCGCGTGTTCCGCTTGCTGGCGTTCGACGTCCCCCTGCAAATCACGGAGCGCAAACTCGAGGTAGGCAGCATACGAGTTCTCTCTTGATAGCGCTTTCGGCCAAAGCATCGTGAAAGACATGGTTGCCGTGCTGCTTTGACCCAGAAACTGAAGGAAAAAACCCATGGCGCGCAGTCGTCCCCAGAGGTAAAGAACTATGTGTGGCCTGCATGGAAGCTCATTGCGTGTTCTCAAGCGCACCATGCATGCGCGTTGGCTTGAACATTCAGAGAGCAAGTCAACGCAAAAGCTGCGCCGAATACCAAGCGAAACTCGATCGGTACATGAAAGAGCATGCGAGATTCATGGCAACGCTGCAAGAAGAGACCAGCAACGGCCGCGAAATGGTGTGTGCCAAGTACCACATCATGGTCAAGTCGCTCGCGGCCATCGTGGACGACCTCGACGGCTGCTCTTCGCCGTCGGCCCTCGGGAAGAGCCACCTCGAAGAGCTGATCTGGGAGCTCAACGACAACCTCGACGGCATGCTCTCCTTTGATGAGTTTGAGAAAAGCTACATGCGCTCCCGTCTCGACCGCACGGGCTTGGAGCCGTCGGAGATGTTCTTTCTCATGGGCTTTCTCATGTTTGACAAGGAGCGCACTGGCCAGGTAGGTGCACAATGCCAGAGAGTGCATGAACCATTTCAGCTGTCTAACTACGTGGTGCTTGCAACCACGCTGTTGTAGATCGTGATGGACGACGCGATGAAGATCTTGCACGTGTGCTCTCTTTGGACATGCTTTTTTTGCTCACATGGGGAGTCCTGACAGCAGCAGCGTGTCATCCTGCGCACAGCTGCCTGAAATACGGCGACGCGATGGAAAACGAGATGGAGATCCACTTTGGCAGCAAACTGGACGAAGGCGCGCAGTTTATCACGTTCGCAGAGGTAATGATGCTCGCACTTCATCTCAAAAAAGTGGGGACGTGGTGAAAGGATACTGATAAATTGCTCGTGCTACGTGGTGTATCGGCTTTCTGGTGTATGGACAACTGCAGTTGTACGACGCGATCGTGAAGCGCACGGGCGAACTGGCCGATCAGCAGGCGTCCATGTCCAAAGCCAGCAGGTTTAACAAAACAAGACACGTGCACTGAGCCAGCGTACACAACAACTTCAAAAGCGGAACCTGAATGAGGATTCTGTTATACTACAAAATGAAATTGTGGTAGTGTGGAAGTCTCGGGAAAGTGTGATAAACGTTAGTGCGATTTTACTGAGTATCGTAGTATTGAATCAAAATGGGAGACACTTGGCGAGAACGACAGGCGGAGGACGGAGGACGAGGGACGAGAATTGAGGAGCGAGGACGTTGGCGGCCAGTGCGTGTGGTCTTAGGAGCAAGAAGAGAAGTACCACCACCGGCCAGGAGTTCGGAACTTGTTACAGTGCGCGCCATAAATATGTGCCGACCGGTTTTTCTTGAATAATTGCACCAAAAATGCGATTTTTAAGCTAAAAATTGGTAATTCTGCTCTCGAGACGAAAAGCTGTTGATGTAACGGGGTTACCCGTTACACTGCGTACACGTGCTTTGAGGAAGCGCGCGGGAGGAAGGGCACAGCGATGACGCTGTGTCCAAGAGGAAGGAAGGAGCTTTGCGCGGTAGCGTGCAAAGCAAGAAGTGAATTAGAATTTTAAAGTGCTAACATGCAATCGTTCTGACTGAAACCTACGATGTCTCTCATTGGTAG
>JAADVP010000077.1:0-41198 GCA_023335675.1 Globisporangium solare
CCATCACTCAGTACTTGATTAGTACATGAATGTCATCACTCTGTACTGATTAGTACACGTGACCAACACTCTGCACTGATTAGTACATAGAGTGTTCGTGGCGTCATCATATGACGTCACACGTGCATGTGGATCTCGTGTACCGTAATCCTTTTGTCATATGTCACCACTATGCACGCTGAAGGCTGTGTGTCCCACACCAGATCTGAGGACAGGTCCACCTTCATGTAATGGCTAGGTACAGCCCATTATACTTCTCTCTTGCGAATGTGCAAAAACCTGTTAACACTTTTCCAATATGATGAGGCTTGCCGTTGAGTTGGATGTTCTATAGATCGGCAATCGCTTTCACGTAACCCTCCTCCTCCCGCCTCATTCCGTCGTTCAAAAAAGGCTGTACCTCACCCGTAAACGACTTATTCTCTCTACTTGCCTCCACAGCATCGATTAGAAACAGCAACAACTTGCCTTACACCCGAATCGTCTACAAACCCTCTGCGTGAGCACCAACCTTTCCATTAATGCTGCTTGGAGTCGTAATTCTTTCGAGCGTTCTTGGGGCGTGAGGCGAGGCTATCAACGACCACTTTATGGACCGCTCGCTGAACGTCGAGGTTGTTTCTGATTGCTTCGAGAGTGTGCTCCATTCATTCTCTGCCACTTGTTCTCTTGAGGCGCTTTTCTTAAATGGCTGGTGTGAGGAGAGAGGAAAGAGAGCGAAAGAGGGGGATGGGGGAGGTGCGGGGATGCTTCAATGAGCCTTTGCAACCTGCAAGCAAAGCTGGCCTGATTTCGAACTTAGTATGGTAAGAAACAGTAAACAAGTAGATGGACATATTAAAAATGGTTATTCTCCAAGGCGCATATCCTCCATATACTTCGCTTTCGCCCACCACTTCGCGCTGTGGATGTCATTGTTTACGACAAGGGTTGGCGTGATGCTGCTCATTGCATGCTTAGCCGTATCGATAAGAAGCTTCTGCTTGCGAACGGTCGTGAGCGTCGATCACTCGTTGGCGCTTCGTAGGTGTGTCCTTTGCCTGCTTCTCCAGTACCCACATCATTTTGCAAGATCCCATCTGCATTGACGTGCGCAGATGTGGATCCCTACTAAGTACGAAATCAGTCCAGCTTTGTGTGCAAACCTCAAAAATGTTAAAGCCTCAACATCCAGCTTTGGTTGCAAACTAGTCCAGGTTTGCCCAGGAAGCACATTCTTGTGTATTTTTTTATATGTTACTTCTTGTCCTACCCCTTCGTCAGGCACGCATGTGTACCACTCAAAATTTTCTCGAACACGCGTGTTTTGTATAGGACCAACTGGGACCAGTTAGGATCCTGTTCACGACCCTACCATTGACACAGTCGAGGCTTCAAATGGTCGCGGAACACGTGGCTCGCGTGTGTGGGCTGGCAATTCATGACGCGGAAGGGCCCACTTGAGCGCGTCAAGATGTCGTTTGTCATGGACAATCTGTTTGAGATTGTCGATGGCAAGCTCCTTCCTTTTGTTGATGATGTGAGAAGTGAGCTACTGGAACAATCTGATTTGGGTATAACCCGCGCATTAGCCCAACATCCCACTCCAGCAGATGCGCACTCGCAATTAGTCAAATCCTATAAGCTCGCTCTTGCATGCTTTCCTTTCCGCGCAATCGTACTTAATCGGAAGCGCGCGAGCTTGCTATTGGTCATGGCCCAACGGCGATTCCGCACTCCACCGAGCGACGCACGAAGCCATGAAGGGTACGCACACTCACCTGTAATTTTATATTATGTATGCATATGTGTGTGTATGCACATGCACATGCGCATGGCATCGGATACGAGGCGCTGCTGCGTGTCCAATGCGCGCTCGCTGCACACACGCGGCGGTGAGCGGACGCCTGCAATCAACGGCGTCGTGGCGCGTTGTATGTGTTTGAATTGATGGGATTGTACTCAACGCTGCTTGTCCTGTATGTGTGTGTATGCGCGCGCATGTGTCTATGTGTCAAATGGCGTATAGTGGATGATGATGGCGTGATTGTGCTGGACAGCAGCAGCAGTGAAGACGAGTACGCGCGCCAGCCAGCACGCCGTGCGAAGCCCGCGACGGCGCAAGCGGCGCGGAAGGCGGCACCGAGAGCAGGAGACGAGTCCGAGAACGAACACATGGAGTACATCAGAGAGATCATCAGCAGCGGTGAGGACGAACAGGACGACGACAACGACGAAGACGCATACGACGATGGCGACGCGTCCTTTGACGAGTCGTTTGCATTCGACTCGAAAAAGCGGCGACGCACGAACAGTAGCAGCGCTGTGCGGACAGGAATGCCGACAATGAGAGCAAAGAAGTCGCCAAAGCACGTGCGGAAGCCGCCAACACAAGCGCCGCTGAAGACAGGAGGTGTCATGAAGCCCAGTAGACGGCCGTGGCGCTTTGCGGAGGACAGCAGTGAGCAAGAGAGCATCGAAGAAGACGAGTTTCCTTCCCGTCGGCCGCCGAAAGCAGCCGCTGCGAAGAAATCGACAGAGCGACCACAGCAAACGCACAAGAAGCAAGCGCACGCAAGAGCCCATGGGAGCAGTTCAAGCAAGTACGCAGACATACTGTCCGATTCATCAGACGAGTCACTGTCCGAGGACGAAGACGTGTATGCGCGTAAACCGAAGAAACCAGCGATGCAGAGCTCGACGAAACTCAGCTCTCGCGAAGAAAAAAAGGCTGCCAGAAAGCAGGGAGCGATGCCGGTGATCCAGCAGCGTCCGGCGACAAATGGCCATAGCGCTGCTGCTGCTTCTAGTGCCAGACCGTCGTCTACGGCAACTCGACGGGCGGATCGGGAATCTTACGCGTTCACAGAGCGCATCTCGTTTAGCGAGCTCCAAGCGCAGCGACGAGCGCTCGAACAGATCGCGAATCAGCGTCGCCGCGCAGTTGCTGCTAGTGGTGGCAGCAGCTCGTTGTTTTCGCCACCAACGTCGTCGACGCCGAAAGCTACTGCTGCATCTGCGCGCAAGAGCGAACTGTTCGAGTTCTCGCAGCCGAAGAGCGTCAAGCGCTCTCGCGTGGATGAGATCGAAAAGAAAGCAGTGGCGCCTCCTCCTGCGCTGGCTCCTTCGGTGAAGGCTACGAAAGACATTTCTGCCGTCGCATCATCTTCGGTTGTCGATGTGACGATGTCGAGCACGACGACCGCGTCGATAACGTCCACCTCACAGGCGTTGAGCAGAGCGTCCACATACCAGAGTTTCGGCAGTCAGAGCGACGATCACATTCGAGCTCCTGCTATGCACGGAACGACGTGGAGACGGCTTCTTCTTGCGCGCGCTCCTCCCAATATCTTGTCTCCCGATGCAACGTATCCGTTACCATTCGCCGATGGTAAGACAAAGCTTGCATTTGAACAATTTGTGCAGTCTCACTCACATATAGCCGCTAACTGATAATACGCGCTTCGCATGTCTGCAACCAGAATTCGATCGGCCGCTTTCCGCTTTCGACCCCACGGGGACGCTCGAAAAAAAATCGCAAGTTTTGAAGTCGCAAGCCTCATTCAACGCAGATGTATGGGGTGCATTCCTCAACCCCCAGTTTACGCATTGGTTGCCAAAAGAGCTGCTGGTTTAACGTGTGTGTATCCATCGCTTGTTCATTTGCTAGACATCGATTCAAGAAGACGTCAGTGCGAAAGTGCAGAACCTCATCACTGACGCGCTGCCAATGATCAACGCGTGCCGCGAACGACGCGTGAAAACCATTCTGCAAGGCATGCGAGCGCAGGTCGCAACGTATCTGCAGGAGCATCGGCAGCTGCGTGACAACTTTCTCCAGTTTGCCAGTACGTGCTTTCATTCAGTCGACTCTCTTATGCCACGTGCATGCTGCTCACATATTGCTGCGTTCTCTTCTTGCCTCTCAGTTCCTCACACGACATTCAACCTCGCGTACTGTGAGCGACGCGCAGCCGTGCGGCTCTTTCAGAACCGCCAGCTGCAAGCGCCAAAGCTCAACTCGTTGGTAGGAACCGTCAAATACTTTATGTCGGACGAGGATCCTGAGGACGAGTCTGATCGTCCACTCGAGTTCATTGGCGACTCGTTGGCGTTTCGCGTGCCGAAGGAGCGAGAAGTTTATCCAGAGACAGTGGTTCATATAAATGATGAGATCCCAGCGCTGCGCAAGTCTTGGGCGTATGTCGGCGCGAAAAAGAACGTTCGTGTCGCGGACGATCCGATCCTGCGATATATTCCATACCTGGGCGAGAACACGCGCGTGAATATTGATCCAAATCGCTACGTATCGACCACGATGGACAAGAGCAAGCGCGTCGAGGTCCTTGGGAGCAAGAGCGGTTCGGTGCTTGAGATCAAATCGCTGCCACCGAGTGCATTGGACGATGAAGCGATGGAGTATTTGCTGCGACTAGTCGTCTTCGAGTGTGGGGATTCGAAAAAAGTGTTCAACGCGCTGCAGCAATCGGGAAAGTTTTTTCAGCCATACAGCGATTATTGTGAAATCAAAAAGAATGACGATGCTGCGCGCCGTGTGCTGAAGCGAGTCGCAGGCGTTCAACGTCTGATGAATGATAAGCAACTAGCAGACGACGTGTCAGCGATTCAAACGCATGTGAATGTGCTCGGCCGCTCGTGTTGGTTCTTGCAGCCACGCCCAGAACGCCAGAGTGTCACGGACCGCTTGAAGCCTCCGATCCGGTACTTTGAGTCGAACTACGAGCGGTTCCCTCAAGGAGGCGGTCTCCGCAAGACTACCGATTACAGCAACTCGATGGAGTGGTATCGCGATCTCTTTTGTCGACGATGCTATACGTACGACTGTGATGAGCATGGCATCATGCAGCCAACGCCAATGAAGAGAGCAGATCCCATTTACCCAGTTGTGCTCCGCGCAGGCGTTGCGCATCGTCGTCAGAAGCTGCTCGAGGCCGGTAATGAAGATGACGGATCGGCAGACAAACCAATTGGTCTTGATGAAAGCGCTCAGGCTACAGATGGCGTGCCAGATTTAAACACGACAGCAGCAACGCCAGCAGCTGGAGTGATTGAACTCGTGGACAGTTCGTCCGAGGACGAAGAACAGGTAGAGAAAGAAGAAGAAGAAGATGATGATGCGCAGGCACCGGCATCCGCAAGCGCATCCGATGAGGAATCCGCTGTTCGACGTCGCTCGAAGCGGTCGCAAACGCGTATTTCCACAATGGCAAGCGCAAGTTTGAAAGTGCAAGAAGCGATGCAGGAAAAAGAGCGCCGGCAGCAGCGACGCGCAGATTTGAAGCAGTGGAAGAAGCTCACACGCGCAATTGACGGTTCCGAGTACATCGACGATTCGTATGTGGATGTCGTGGCGCAAGCCGTGCGATCGCTAGCGTTAATGGATGCGCCGTGCAGCTCCAAATGTTGGAAAAAGAAAAAGGATGCGGACCCAAATGGTAGTGCCGCCATCGAAAAGACTTCGATACCGTCGTCGGATAGCATTGATGCTGGGTCAGAGCAACCGGAAAACCAACCTAGTGCTGACAAGCAACCGGCACCTGAATCCCATCCGATACCTCCTATCTTCAGTGAATCGGAAACATTGCTGCTGCGGAAATTAGCGTCGACGTTAGAGGACAACTCGTGCTTGATGGCTGCCATGCTGAAAAGCTCCGCGTGCACGTGCACCCAGATATCGCAGTTTTTGGCTACAGAGCAAAGAGCATGCGTCAACAACAAGGACAAAGGAGACAATCAAAACGAGATGTCACAATCAGCAGACGTACCGAGTCATCGTCGGCAGAAAAATGATCACCATGCTGCCACGAACCATTCGCACTCGGGAACCCGCGAGTTTGGAAGACGCACACGCATGCAGCGACAGCTAGAGAAGGGCAACTCGCATTGTTACCAGCCATGTAATCACGAAGGTGTTTGCGACGGCTGCGAGTGCATGAAACGCAACCATCGTTGCGACAAAGCGTGCGCATGCTCCAGGGATTGCCCCAACAGGTTTCAAGGTTGCAAATGCAGTATGGGCAACTGCCGCACCAAGTCGTGCCCGTGCTATAGTGCTGGGCGTGAGTGCGATCCGGATTACTGCTTTTCGTGTGGCGTGAGCGATGCTGCGGTCATGGGCAGCGAAGCGAACCCTGAGCGGCGGCTGTGCTACGACATCGGGGTTTGTTGCAACTCAAACTTGCTGCGCGGTGCGAAACGCAAGATCGGCGTATCGTTCTCGACGACCCACGGCTGGGGCGCGTTTGCACTCGAGCGCATCCGTCGAGGCGAGTTCTTGTACGAGTACACTGGTGCGCTGATCTCTGACGATGAAGCGGAGCGCCGCGGGAACATTTACGACGTCATGGCGATCAGCTTCCTGTTCGATGTCAACACGGACGAAGTCGTCGATGCGACGCGCAAAGGCAACAAGAGCAAGTTTGCAAACCACAAGGCGACCGTGTCGGCGAATTGTGAGGCCAAGATCCTGCTCGTGAACGGCGAACACCGCATTGCGCTGTATGCGCGTGACGACATTGAAATCGGCGAAGAGCTCTTCTTCGATTACGGGTATACCCACGAGACCGCACCGCAGTGG
The DNA here is from genome assembly GCA_023335675.1 of Globisporangium solare. Taxonomy (NCBI): domain Eukaryota; phylum Oomycota; class Peronosporomycetes; order Pythiales; family Pythiaceae; genus Globisporangium; species Globisporangium solare. The sequence goes on from JAADVP010000077.1 coordinate 6,578, forward strand.
AGCCAAGTCAAGCAGCGTGGCACGCAGCGGTACGAGATCCCTCGCTATGAACGCGACATCATGCAACAGTTCGACGACGAAGACGACGACGATGGAGACTACTAGCGAGCGGAGATCGTGCCTCTTGGGAGAGACAGAAAAGCGGGAGGAAAGGGGACAAGAGACAACATAGAGATCCGAAGCTGGCAGTGGCGAATGTCCCTCGCGGTCCTGTAAGTATTTAACATGCTGACATGTGGTTTTCCAACGAGTCTTCCATTCCACCTTGTAAGTAGAACTCTCGATTTGTTAACTAGTTAGATCAAAACTACAGACGAACACAGTGTGCGCGATGCCTCTGGCGGCATCAGCGAAAAGCTTCCAAGACGCATTCCGCAACGCGAGTGACTCTCTACCATAGGTAGCTTCATGCACAAAGAGCCCTTGCCAGCACCACAAGAGAGACGTGCTCCTTGCTCCATGAGGCGAGCCACCGAACAGCATGCGCTTGTTCGCAAACTCGTGCAGCCGTTTTTCCAGCACTCAACCGAATGCACCGCAAGCATTCCGTTGAAATGCGCTTGTCAGCAGCAGATGAACGGGCTAGAACGCGCTCAAAACATTTCGTTTTCCTTGGCGATTCGCAAAAAGTTGAGCGCGCCAGTGCATGCGAACGGCTGGAACGGGGCCTCGTCGTCGTCGCGCTTGCTTTGCTTCGCCTCCTTGGAGGTTGACTTTTTGCTTTTCTTTGCCTTCTTCTTCTTCTTGCTCTCCTTCTTTGGCTTGGACTCTTCGACCTGTATCTCTTCCTCCATAACCAGTGGTTTGGCTTGGCGGACGACTCGGGTACGTCGAGATGCCTGTCTGGCCGTTCCTGATCGGCGAATGGATGCCACTTCCGTGCTTGTCGGTGCCGCTGCGACTGGAAGGTCGCTTTCGCTTTCGTTGCTGTCGTAGTCGCCGCCGTAGCCAGCGTCGCTGGTGACGCTGTGAGTATCCTCGTCATCGATCTCGTCCTCCTTCACGCCCCCCGAGTTCTCATTGTCGTCAGCATACACAGCTTCCCACTCATCCGATCCATTCGAGCCGCCTCCACTCAGACTTTGCGCCATCTCGACCTTTTCGTAGCTCTCCAAGTCGCCGTAACCGTATCCCTGTGCGTCTTCGTCTTCACTTTCCGACATCAGTGGAGGCACGTCGTGGTCTTCGTCTGGGCCAACTGCCGTCTCATCATCCTCACCACCTACTCCATCGCTCGTGTACACCACCGCATTCGTTCTCGGCGGCAGTCGTCCGAAGTCTTTCTTCCACAGGCGGCGGATGTGGATATGGTGGTCAAAGAGCATCTGGAAATGCTCTTCGCTCGTCAGCTGCTGGCTGAAATCGCGCGGCAAACGACTAAAGATCATCGCAACGACCATGTCGAGCACGTTCATCTTGCCCGCCAATGGCGACCCAGCGCCAGCCATTTCAAACATGCCGTAGCACTCGGATTCCCGCAGTTCGGGCTCCTCCAAGTACTTGTTCAGCAGCGTCATGAGTCGCGTCTCGATGTCTTCGAGCTTTCGCAGCAGCAGGTAGTGCGCCGACGACGTCCCAGGCTTCTTCCCGTCGGCAGTGGGAGCGCTCATCTTGTCGAGTTTCGCTCTGAACGAGTCGCGCAGACGTGTGAGCTACAGAGAGAGAGAGAGAGAGAGAGAGAGATCACACCAGCATCAATCAGTCCTATGCCAGAGCCTCGTGGATCCTTCTTTCCATAGAATGCAACAATCCAACGCACATCATCAATTTCAGCACCGAGTGCGGTCTGTTTGCTGACGTAATGGTCGTGCTCCTGCGCCGCGAGCACCTCGAGCTCCGTGGCGACGTCGAGCTTCCATTTGATGTCTCGCGAGCAGCGACACAAACACTCCTTCAGGTACTCGACGCTTTTCCATCGCGACGCGCGCGACAGCTCGAAGAGGAACTCGTGGAGCGGGGTGCCCTGGATCTCGGTCGGGTAGTCGATCAGCGCAAAGATGTCCTCTGGGTACGCGGCATGGAGGTTGTCGAGCATGCTGCGCGACGTGCCGTACGTGCAATGGAAGCAGGATTCTACAGACACAACACACAGGCAAGCGATAAGTACGATAGCGTCCATTGCTATGGACGCGGAGAACGAACGATACCAGCACGTACTCTGCTCGAAGAGCACTTCGACCATGTGTACAAAGTGGCGATGCAGTGTCTGCTTGACCATCGCGCACACGTGGCGCACCCCTTCTTCTGTGGGCGGCAGCGGCGGTCCGCCAGCAACGTCGCGAGGGAAATGGTCGCGCTGCAGACGCGTCAAGTTGACCACGAGCATCGGGAACTCGTCGGGCAAATCGGGCGCGTCTTGCTCCTCCCACACGCCGATCTCCAGCGCCGCCATGGCGTTCGACGCAGCCGTTGTGTCCGCTTCCGCACCGTCTTCGTCTTCTTCCCAAATGCGTTCCGGTGTCTGTTCTGCTTGCGACGCGAGCGGCGCGCTGAAGTCGCGGTCTTCCCACGAGAACTTGTCGTCTTCGTCATCGCCGCACCCATTCTCGCGCTTGTCGCCTAAAGCGTCAGCACCGCTCGTGGTCACTTTGGCCGCAGTCAGCCAACTGGCGGCGAGCTGCGCGTCGAACGCTTTCTTCTTCTTCGCGTCTCCTGCTGCTGCTGGCGCGTGGGTGGCTCCGCGCCGAGCGGGTCGCACGAAGTTTGAGGGCAGCTTGAAGGCCATGGACATGGACGCATCCACCGCGACGCGCGGCGGCGCCACGGCGGCCCCGTCGCGCGACGTCAGCACCTCGAGCTTGTCCGCCATTGCTTGCTGCTTGTGACTGTGGACTATTGACACCAACTGCCATGCTCGGCCAATGGCTACGTCAATCAAACGTTTGATTGGAACAGCTGGGGAGAGCAATCCAACGCGTTTTGTTGGCTAAGTACGGATAGCTTGAGGTAGGGACTAAGTGCGCATGTACGAACAACATCGGCATTTTCTTGGCACTTATTTCTCAGTGAATAAAGTAGCAGCTACGCAAAGCTCAGCGAGAGCGCGCGCCGAAATACACACGCGCGCAGAACGCGCATCCTCCCATTCCCACCATCTGCTCAGCCGTAGCAGCGGATGTAGTCGCTGCAGCCCTTATCGGCGCACTGGCCTCCTTTCTGCAAGTACTTTTGGTGATACGTCTCAGCGTCCCAGAAGCGCTGCGCAGGTTCGATCTCCGTCACAATCGGCTTGCGCAGCGTCTTCTGGTGCTCTTCCTTGGACGCCAGCGCCTCCTTTCGCTGGTCTTCGTCGTGGTAGTAGATGCCCGAGCGGTACTGCGTGCCGACGTCGTTTTTCTGGCGGTTGAGCGTCGTCGGGTCATGGATCTTCCAAAACACGTCCAGCAGCTGCGGGTACGTCACGTCGCTCTTGTCGAACACGATCTTGATCGCCTCGGTGTGGCCCGTCTTGCCCGAGCACACTTGCTTGTACGTAGGGTGGTCGACGTGGCCCTGTGCGTAGCCGACCTTCGTGTCGACGACGCCCGGCACGCGCTGGAACGCGAGCTCGACGCCCCAAAAGCAGCCCGCGGCGAACGTGGCGACGCTCTGGTTCTCTGCGAGCTGCGGCTCGCTGCTGTCGTTGTTGGTGGTGGACGCCATCTTGGCAGCGGACACAGTGCTGAAGCTCAGCGGCACGGGGCTCGCAGCGATGGCCGTGGGCGAGCGGCAGACGCGGAAGTGGTGGCACACGCGGCGCAGCATCAGCAACTTTCCCGAAATGCCCGAGAAGCGCTTCGTCAGCCCAAGAACACCATGGAAGAGCCCAAAATTGAACATTAGTTGGTTTGACATCCACCCAAAGTAATAAATTGGAGAGGACCCAAACGTGAACGCTGCAGTTAGTTTAGGCATCATGTGACATAGCACAAATGGTGTGTACCCATGTTGCATTTGTTGATGAGCTGTTCCGTTCCTCACTCTCAATTTCTACGCTAAGACGACATCGCGCAGCTTCGAGTGCTCGCTCTGGATGAGCTTTTCCAATTGAGACACGTTCGCGTGCGCGTTGAGCTCGTAGATGCGCTCGAACGAGTGCTCGTTCTCGTCCAAGATCGTCTTCCACGCTTCGCCGCCGCACGTCTCGAGGTTCGAGCGCATCACGACCTTCTCGCCATTCGGCAAGAGCACACCAACGAGCACGGCACCTTCTTCCAGAACGAGGCCATCGGCTTCGTCCGACGTCACGTTATATACGACACAGTGCGGCGCCGAGATCGCATGCGCCGTAACGTTGATCAGAATCGAACCTTCGGCGTTCACCTCGCGCGCGCACACACCGCTGAGCACACTATGCGTGATCGCACCCTGCGCAATGCCGCAATTGAGCACCGCCGTAGCATCGATCTTTACGTCGTCACCGATGTTGCTGTGCTCGAGACTGTCCTTGATGCCCAAGAACGACCGTAGACAATCGGCTTCGACACCAGACTGGGTCACCAAGCGGTTGTTCTTCAGGTACAGCTTCAATAGACCGTAGTCCCACCAGTAGACATTGCTGCCGACATCCACACATCCAAGCAACTCGCGCTTTCGAGTAGCTCGGAACGTCTTCATCATGTCTTGCATGCGCGCGTAGTGGGACGACGAGACCGCAACCTCTACGCCCTTCTGCGCCATCACCTCGGTGTATGCGGCTTCTTCGAGCATCAATGGCATCCAGAAGTGCGGGTCGCTGCCGAACTTGCCTTCTTTCTCGTCCGATTCCTTCTTGAACTCGGCCAACAGCGCCTGGAGCATGTCGGCATCGACACTAAACGAGCCAAGGCTCGTGCACACGGACTTCATCTCGCCAAAGGATGCCAGCAAGCGGGTCGCCGTCTCGTGTGTTACCTTGTCCACTTGCGCCGCATCGTCTTGCTGATTTACGACAATGAGCCCATACTTCTCGAGGCCCTTCTCCCTCCATTCGGCTCCCATCGGCATGAGCGCCAACGCCGCAAGGATGCCAATATGGTGCTTGGCGTTGTACTTCACGTCGGCCGACGGGATGAACACTTGATCGCCCCCAGAACACCGACAGCCTACCACGACGGCTCGACGCGTACATGCCCGTCTGCTTCACGACGGCTTCGAGGATCGTCATGGGCACAAAGAGGTCCTTGACCTTGACCATGGCTGGAAGCTTTACACCCGACTTGTTGTTGTTCTCACTCCCGGGCGATGGTGCAAGGCGCGTGCCTTTGCCAGCCGTGTAGTACAGCGCGATGCTGATAGAGCCCGCGGCAAGCAGCGTCGCGATATCCATGCCGTAGAGCTCCTTGCCCGTGCGCACAGCCTTGGTGTAGGCGTAGAGCGTGCCGAGCCCGTTGCCAGCGCCGCCCTCCCAGTCTTCGTTCACGGCGATGACCTTGGCGGATGCGGGCGAGATGGAGCCGCGCGTGGCCATGAGGCGGTCCTGCCAGTACGCAGCCTGGTGCATCGTCGACGTGCACACGATGATGACGTCGTAGCCGTTGAGGCGGTTGATCTCGTCGATATTGCGCTGATGGGCCGTCATGGTGAAGTCTGTGCTGGAGTGGCTGGTGTTGCTGTTGCTGAGAGCGGAAAAGAAAATGAGCTTTGCGGTGATCGGAGCGACAGAACTTCGGACGAGAGCCTCGGGAGCAAACGTTCGAGCCTAATGGTACCAATCTTTTTTTTGCTTTCTTGCAAACGGGATCGAGCACGCACTGAGACACATATCTGGGATTGTGGGAGTCGGTGAAGATTAATGCTCCGCTTTTAGTTTGGCACTGTGCGTGGGGGGGGAGGGGGGGAGGGCACCGAAATAGGAAACGAATCCTAATGCTTGTCCCTTTTAAAAACTGTTGCCTCGCGCAATCCCAACCCATCGAACGTCTAAGCGCCTGACACGATACGCGTCACGGCACTCGTCGCCTGCGATGCGTGTGCGCTCTGGGGATGGTGCTTCTCCAGGCCTTCATTTAAGCAGCAGCATCCGTGCCGCCATCGTGGAGAGCTCGTCGGCAAAGTTGGATTCACCTTGCTGCTCGAGCTCTTGTCTCGATTCGAGGACCAGGTCGCGGTACGTGGCGCACATCTCCAGACTTGGTAATGCCGACAAAGGCTGCGAGCCATTGCGCTGCTTCTTTGCGTTTGTTGGCGACAGTTTTTGTACACTACGTAGGCGATAGACAACAAGCAAATGCACAATTAGCTAGAGCCCATTGACCCTTCTTGAGCCATGTCTTCACTTGCACAGTTGTGTGCGTTTACGTTTGCAAGCATTGCCATGGCTGAGATGAAATGAAACATGCGACTTACGTTCTTGCTGCTGGTTTGGCTCCTCCCTTGCGGACTGCGCCAGCTGATGATGACCTGGAAGTGGGCGTGGCAGAGTCGACGTGGACTGGGCACGAGCGCAATGCGCGCGGACACTCGGACGGGGCTAGTGCGCGCAACGACAAGAGCGTGGGGATCGCGTACGTTATCTTGCCTTGAGGTACGGCTGGTTGGAGCTGCTCGTCTACGTCTTTGCTCGAAAGTTTCACAGCGTCGAACGGCGCTCTGTTGCTCACTACTTCGGCTTCAACGCCAGCCGTCATTGAGTCATCAGACTCACGCTCCTCTGCAGAGCCATGAACTTGCTCTACTATGATAGACTCATGGGCAGCCTCCACCAATTCCTCGCGAAGGTGCTCATAAGTGTCATGATTTTCTGCGCCCGTATGCGATTCTTCGATGCGCTCTTCGTCCTCGGAGCATCTCGCGCCGCTTGAGCTCGTACTTCCATCTACCGAGGTCGTCCTGGTCTCCAAAACAGGGTCTTCTTCCTCGCGCTCGCTGACGACGGCATCCTGCTCTACTGCAGTCGCGTAATATTCATCAAAGCAGCGCTGACAGTACTCGCAGCCGTCGTTCTCATCCAGCACGAGCTCTTCAAACAACTCTTCGCAGGTTGTGCACTGCTTCTTCTCGATTGGTGGTGGCAGCTTGCGCAGTTTCTCGAGCTTGTGTGTCAGCCCGTGCACGCGCATCTGCAGCTTCCCCGCGCTTCTGTTAAGTAGCAAGTGGGCATCATCGCCCAGAACCTCCCCCAGCACGCACGCGTCGATCACACTGAGCGCGTAGCTGTAGTAGTCGATGCTGCGCTGCAGCGCGTCCGTGGCGGTAGACACTACGTGCTGCGCCTCCTTCGCGCACGCGTCTCCCAGGTTCTTGCTGAGCACAAACATCGCCGCGTAGTCCTGAGCCTCGTACGCGGCCTCGAGCGCCTTCTTCCAGATGCGCGCGGCCAGATCCACGTCGCCCGCGCGGAACTTGGCGCGTCCGACGCGGATCCCGTCGCGAATGCGCGCCGTGTCCATAGATAGTATGGGTCCAATACACAATAGCACCCACCACAATACTCTCAAATCCTGCTCTTATAAAGGGATATTAGGTCATGGTGGTTCTTATAGAGCGACTGAAAAAGTATCCCCTCATTGCCCATAATGTAGCCATCTCTTGTGCCAAAGATTTGCTGTTTCTCCATTATCATTTGATGTGTCTGCAATGCGTGACTTGTAGGTCTCTGGCAAAAGATAATACGTGCAACTTTCCTACTCTCGTCCGACGCACTGTCGCGGCTCACTTGGCGTGCATCTTAACCTTGAAAAAGAAAATCCAGATCGCGAGTCCGACGACAGCCATGAGATCGCCGATGAAGATCGGGAGCTTGACACCGAGAGACGACGAGACGTAATCCCGTTTTTCACCACGATGTAGTTGAGCAACGAGGCAATGGGAGATGCCGTGTACAGCACGCCAAGGTGCACGCCAATGTCCGACTCAGTGCTGCCCATTAAGTGCACGATCAATGGCACCACGAGCACAAACACGAGACTGTGCGAGAGATTGATGAGCACAACCACGACCTGGGTCGCAATCACGGGGCTCGCCACGAACGCCACGGTCACCAGCAGCGCCTGCGGCACGACGGCAGCAGCCACGGCCCCCTTGGCTCCAAAGCGCTGGACGGCGAATGGAAACATCCATGTGAGCAAGTACGCCACAACTTGAAACGCCCAATGGTCGCAGTCGTTTAGCGCGTCGGACGTCTTCACGAAGTTGCTTTGTGTCAGGTCGCAGTCAACGCCGCTGCAGTCCCCCGCCTTGAACAGTTCCGTAGAGAAAAAATTGAAGAGAGAAAAAATTGAAGAGAGAAAAAATTGAAGAGGGACCAACTGTAGACAAGGCTGCCGTAGTCGAGCACGAATACCATGAGGCCGTACACGCACAGCGGACCCGGGAACGCCACGATCCCTGACACGACCGATTGGAGCTTCGAAGGCAGCATGCGTACGTTCTCCACATCCATCTTGGGCGACTCGCTCGCGGCAACACACGCGACTGCAACCGTGATCAGCACTGCGATCGATGCCATTGCCATGTACCCATGGGTCGAGCCAAATGGAAGCCCGGCGATCGAGATGTATCTGGATACGTAGAGGGAGCCGAGGATATACCAGCCCTGGTTGATGCACGTTCCAAGCACTTGGCGCTCTCCGGCGAAATCGGCGACCAGCAGCGCTGTCACGACCTGTATGATCGTGAGCGTAATTGCCAGCCAGACCCAGAGAAAGGTGAAGAAAAACTCCGTCCAGCTGCGACTGCTAGTATCCTTCATAAACCCCATGAGCGTCATGCAGACGATGGAGAGAGCCGAGGCAGTGACCAAGAACGGACGATGGCGCCCCCGCGTCGCTCGACTGGTGTCGCTGAATACCCTCGTCGTAAGCACAGTGAGGATCATTACGACAGGCACGAGTACCTCGGCCGCGGTGTAATCCGGCATTGTCACGGCTATGGTGGTGACCGTCCGAGCGAACCAGGCAATGGGGATGGCCATGCTAGGCAACGAGAGGAGCATGAACTTGGGGATCGACGCGTTCGAACGCCGAGCGAGGGCTTCGCCTTCAAGATGGTGCGTAGCTTGTGTGGTGTAGTTCGTCTGGAGCTTTGGCGACACAATGACGTCGCCCCCGCTCCCGGTCTCGATGTCGTTTGGCGCATTCGTCATTGTTGGTGGCGCTGGCTTTGCTGTTGGCTTTGCGTTGTCGCTTGGAAGGCAGGTTGGAAAGTGAGAGCGGTAAGCACTGTCAACATGGCACCACGCTTTTCTCGTGTGTGTGGACGGACGGACAGAGCAAGCGTCTTCTTTGTATGCTTCGAAAAATCTATAATAATTGGGGATTGTGGGTGCATGCAGTACAACCTGAATCAGTTATATCCACAATATCGGATGCACACCATGCTGGAAGAGAGGAAGAGAGATAGAGAGAGAGAGAGAGAGAGAGAGAGAGATGGGCTTCGTTTCTCCATCAAAGAGGCGACAAATGAGTGATCATAATGTCACTCATTCCCGTTGAACTTACAAGCCCTCGAAAAAGTTGCCGCCTCCAGGGTGAGTGAGCATAGATACATTCGTGTCAATGTAGCCATGTGCAGCACGGACAGCACTTCTCCGCGGCACCGCGTCCGAGTTGCAGTATGATACCGAAGCGTATCGGAGGGACTCAATTGCATTGAGTCAATGAGAGAGTGAGTTCCTCCAATGCCTTCTTGGTTCCACTTCTTTATCCGCAGCACCGGCTAAATCCCCACAGAGTGTATCCACGTTGGCATTTGTAAATTTGGGACACGGCGGCTCTTCCTAGACGCCTCATTTGCGCTCGTTTCTTTATTCGGCCGCGCGCACTCGGAAATGCGGGCGCTGTGCTTCTCCCCCCTTGTCGTGCGCAAGTACTACAGCGGCACGCTCTCCGTGGCGCACGTCGTGTCGTGGCTGCTGTTCCTGCTCGCGCTGCTCTTGCCGCTGCTGCTTGCGCATGGCTCCCATGGTCAGTGCAATCACATGCATGCTGGTCGGTATCTAGACGAGCGCTCACTGATTTCGTGTACTGCGCTTGGCGATGTGTTGAGTGCGGACAGAGTTTTGGATTCGCGTCAACACGTACCGCGAGCAGCCCGACGTCGCGTTGACGTATCAAGTGATCAGCGTCCTCGAAGGCTTTTCTCAGGGCCCCGCCACGCAAAGCAGGGAGTCTGTGACGACCGTGCAGACCACGTCCCCGTCACGGGTGCAAAACTTGCTGCAGGAATATACGCGCGCGTCCCAGCTCAAGGTGAGTGCATTGTGCGAAACCCTTCCATCGCTACTCAGCCCTCGAGCCGTATGGTTACAAACCACTTTATAGTCCTTTGGAATCGATGCAGACCGAGATGGCCTCGCAGACTCGCTCCATGTGGAGGTCGCCATGCCTCTAAATAAATACGAGCAGATTCACCAAGTGACCGTACTTGTCGTTCTCAACTACACGCTCCAGGCGCGTCACCAAGACATTCGTGGCATGGCTGAAGTGTCTAACCTTCGTTCGCTGCGTGCATGCGTTAACAGAGCCACGCTAAGCTGAACATGGACGCCATTGCGTTGCACACGTCGTCAGCGCCCCCAGCTGAAGCACTGCAGATCGACGGGGATCTGGTTTTCGAGCAGCGAGCACCGCTTCGTCTCACCCAAGGGTACGATTTGCAGCGTCGCAAAGTGACCCGAGTGCGACCAAAGACGCACATAGTGAACTGTGATATGCATGTCACCAGGATGCAATACCCGTACGCGTTGACGCCAATCGTCAACGACACCAAGATCCAGTCGGTCCAAGACCTCGACCCGCCAGCCTTTGCCTCTCAGTATCGACAGCGCGATTGTGCGTACAAGCGCTGTTTACGTGCTCTGTCCTGTTGGTTCACGATAGAGCAACTTGAAATTCTGCAGGTGCTGCGTACTTTCAGAGCCCGTATCCGATCTGGACTACAGATGTGAGTCGACCGGGTGTCGTCACGCCTCGTCCGCGGCAGTTCCACACCAAAATGGTGATTCAGATCCCCGCGATCGGCGTATGGTGCGTGCTTTTGTGTGGAGCTCTTGGAACCATTCCTTTTTGCTGGCTCTTTGCTTTCGTTCTTCAGGGGATCACTTGTTCACAATGCCTTGTCATGGCGTCATTGCAGGTACCATCCGTCGTGGTCCGAAGTCCTAAAGAAAGCGTGGATCCAGGTACGCGATTGCAAAACCTCCTGGGTATCCACAGTGTTCTCATGCACAGAGTCTGATGAGCATATGTTCTGTGCTGTTGAGCAATGCTCTCGTCGTTGTCGTGATGCAACAGTACTACTGCATCCTCGTGTTTGTCGCGAAAATCGTGGCGGTGTTGAGTGAGTTTCTATTCAAGAACAAAGTACGTGGTGGCGAATGCAAAATGCAATTTCAAAAGCACAGGATGCGAAGCGTGTAGAGCTCTAACGTGTCGGTTTCGTTGTTCCTGACTCCTGGCGTGATCGTCCGCAGGTTGTGGACACTTTCTCTGTCGTTGACGATCCGACACTGGTGACCTCAGCAAAGAGACATCTCGCCTGAAAAGGCGACCCCTCTATACAAGACACTGCTAATTCCCATATAAAGAGGCTATCGTGCCAAATATGTAGCATGTTTCATCATAATATGTATGACGTAAGCCAAAAGGTACCGCCACAAAAAACCTCACCCCCGACTACTTCAACACTGCTGGTTGGTACCGGTATCTACCGGTGTGCTGTACCGGTTTCGACCGAGTTGCTTTCCCTTTCAAAGACTCCCCATTCCGCATTCGCCGTGACGCCAGCAAGACCAGCAGCAGTATGAGCAGCAGCAACGCGGGCGACGACCACAAGCACGAGGAGGAGATCGACCTCGACGACCTGCTCGACGGTACCGACCGCTTCTTCTCTATGCGATTGTACTATGGTGTGGGCTGCATGATGGACTCTGTGTGGCTGACGTGGTCTCTCTGGTGTGTAGACGCGTTGGACGACTTCAGTGACGAGTTGAGCAGTGCCTCAGGTATGTTGATGTGTAGAGACATCATGCTAATGGCGAATATCAAGTGGCACACTGAGTTTCTTGTGCGCAATATGAATGTGATGAACTCGTAGCGCACACAGACACGTCGGAAGTTGCGAAGGTGCGGGAGGAAGCCGAGTCGACTTTGAAAGCGTCGGAGGAGAATGAAATGGAGCAGCTGAAGGAGGTTAGTTGATGACTTGGAGCATACATACCATTTGCGGGGTTGGAGTCTTGAGATGGCTGACTTTGCGTTTATGCGGGTGCGTGCTATGCGCTCTGGTAGAGTATGTCGAAGTTTCTCGAGGACGCACAGAACCCTGAGTTTCAGCAGGTGTTGGAGCAAGCGTTCCGTGAACTGGGCACAAGCGGTACGCAGTGTGTCTGACTTATGTGGCTCTGCGTGTTGCTGCGCTTTGTGTGTCTGACAATCTTGCCACTGCATTTGTGTAGCCGATGGCGAGAACATTGAGTCGTTGTTGGGATCGTTGTCCGCGAAAAACGGTACAACTACTGGTGGGAATGGAGACGATGACGACGACGTCAGCATCGGCGTTGCAAAAACGCTTCAGGTTTGCCTCTCAATTGCTTGGAATAGATACGCTTGCGTGCTTTATTGCTCATATGTTGCGTGTATGTCGGGATGCTAATTAGAACATGGCAAAGGCCGCCGAAGACATGAAGGGCATGGAAAGCGCAAAGCTAGAGGAAATGGGCGAAGAGATGATGGAAGAGATGATGAAAAAGTTCGAATCCATGGGTGAAAAGGTAGGAGTGAACGTATGCAGCTGTCCGGAGACATGGCTCGCTTGCTGTTTATTAACCGCAGTCATACTCTTTGATTGTTGCAGAGCGATTTCCAAGATCTGGTGGATGGTATGATGCAGCAACTACTGTCCAAGGATGTGATGTATGACCCAATGAAGCAGATTTGCGAGAGAGTATGTGGTTTTGGCTTTTGTTTCTCTACAGGCCGAATTGATCTCACTGACTGATATGCGTTCTGTTATTTATTGCGAGCAGTACCCAGAATGGTTAGCTGAGAAGGAGTCTCTTCTTTCCAAGGAAGACTACGAAAGGTACGAAGCGTGATGCTGGAGCGACCTGTGTGCGGTGGCAGCTAACGAATCGGCATACGGCGAACTTGTAGATATGGCAAGCAGTACCAGTACTTCCAGCAGATCATCGCAGTCTACGAGTCGGAACCAGATAACTTCGCGCGCTTGTCGGAGCTGATGCAAGAAATGCAAGAGACGGGTCAACCTCCGTCGGAGATTGTGAAGGATCTCGCCCCTGGCCTTCAATTCGATGACGAAGGCATGCCAATTATGCCAAACATGGTAAAGTGTCTAATTTCTGCTGAGTAGGGCTCAAATTGTGTGTGTGTGTATTTTCGTTTTTGTCATGCTGATCTTGTGTGTTTTCAATGGCTGGTGTAGGGCCCTGGAATGATCTCCGGAATGGCAGGAATGCCCGGCATGCCACGTACGCAATCATGATCTATTTTGTAGATGCGACCTTGAAAGAAGGTTCTCACCATTCATTCTGCTGTGGCTTGTTGTGATTATTTTTGTGAATAGTTGGAGGTATACCAGGTGGAGAGCAGTGCACACTCATGTAATAAAGCTGTTGATCATTGACAAATAAGCAGCGCGTATTGTTTGTGTCTATTTTTTTGCGGCATGGGTGCTGTCGTTGCCTCCCAGCTCAGTTGAAGCGAAGATGGTTTTCTTCCGCGGTTGTGCGATCCGACTGCATGGGTTGCGACTGGTTACCATCGGGCGTCTTGAGACTTTTCATATTCCCATTTTGGCTCGACTTGTCCAGCCAAAGGGTACTCGATTACTGCTGACCACAGGCACAAAATGAATATCCATGACGCATCAGGGGTGGCGCTTTCCCAGGGGATGCAGCACTTGGATGCAATATCTGTGGGCGTGCTTTCTTACTTGCAGGCGCACAAGCATGTGTCTCACTTGGAGCCTAAAGAGATGGTCGGCGCCAGCGCGATTCAACTCGCGATCTGGGAGCAAGTAAGCTGACTGCATTGCTTTGGTCGGTTCAGTCGATTCATTTGTAAGCGTTAAATCTTACAGGCTCTTCACATAGATAGAAAAACTTCCCATGCATTCTGCCGGATGATTTCAAGCGCTTCTTGACTGTCACGAATGGATTGTCTGTCAAGTGGTTTGCTCCATTCCGAGGTATGAATGCTGCATCTTTCTTTGGTGTGCGCGAGTTTCGGGTATTGAGTGCTCAGCTTGGCTACTTTGTGTTGGCCAAAGATCATACGGCACTTGTGGGTCATTTGTCGCTGAATTCGATCCAGGATATGCAGAAATCGTGTGTGCGCAAGTTTCCAGCATTTTGCCGCGCAGCAGATCAGCACCGGATCGCGACGAAGACGGTGTTGTCATATCAAGATTTGGTGCTAAGATATGTTGGGCCAGACATCGTTGAACTGTTCTTATTTTTTTTGGTCAAGAACACAGTTTGCAAAGGAAGAAATCTCGGCATTTCCGCTCGAATCGTCTCCGCAGTACGGTGACGTCATGCTCGTGTACTTTGAAGATATTGGCGTGCTGGAGCAGCAAACAGCCAGCCGCTGTGGCGATTTCTTGCTGTTTATACCTCACTGTGGTTTACAAATAGCGTTGTGACGTTGTTGTTTTATGTGTCTGCTTGATGCAGATGGCCCAGAGATTTGGTTTCGCGACTTGAACGGACAGTGGAGCTTCCTCACCGAGACGTTTACGAATTACTACCGCATGATGCTTTGCCACTTGGGGATCATTTCGTGGCAGGTACGCCATTTATCTCTGAAATTCACGTACGCGCTGCTGCACTTACCGAGTGTACTTTGCCGATACGCATCTCAACACGGCAGACCATTTTCTCAGATGCTGGCGTTGATCCTATTCGAAAAGTACGTGCAATTCGCAACTGCATTCAGAGTACGTCATTCTCTAAACCTCACCGATGTAATGCTGGCAATCAGCCTTGGTTGTATTTGTTTATTCCTCAACGGATGACTCTAGACGAGAGCGAACGCTAGCCAGCATATCTGACCTGAAGCCAGGCAATATATGCCCGCTCGCAGTGATTGTAGCAACAGAACAAAACCTCCCGTCCTCGCTCATCGCGACGCAGGACTCACTTGGCTTTAACATTATCATCTCGGTCACCTTTCTCTTCGTAGTAGAAAATACTTTCATCTCGATACTCCAGTTGCTGGAAATCCTTTGCCGACACGGCAACCACACGTCGTTTCACGTGCGATGCCGGAATTTGCAAAATTTCCGAGTGGGTCTTCGATAGACCGGGCGAGTTTGGGGACCTAATTACAGGCAAAAGCCGTACATGCACTACTATTTCAGTTGCCAGAAAGCCAAATTCAGGATGAGACAACAGGCCAACGTACCGTTTCAAGACACCGACTTCGAGACTCACGCTCTGTTCCTCCTCACCCCTCAGTCTGTCATCATCCTCCTCACGGTGGATGACAATGCGCAAGATCTCGCACACGTGGAAGAGCAGAAAGTGGTCAATCCCATTACCAAAAAGGTCGGCAAGCACGAGTTCGCCCGTGTGCAACTTGAGCATCGTGCTACAAACGCAAATGCAAGAGATCAAATGAGTCACTTTGTCAATGCAATGGCAAGATCAGCTCGGCATTGCCCCACGAACCGGTCGGCATCGCCAATTTCAGCATTCACAGCGAGGACTTCCTCTGATGTCTGGTTTTTGTCGTCGTGTTCATACACTCGAGGCCGAAAGATACCCTCTTTTGAGTTTTTCATAAATCGCTGCACAAGAAGAGAAAAGAGAGGGTCAGCGTTCTGTGCAATAATAGCAGCGACTTTTGACGCGCATACCTGCAGGATCATGCACTCGGTCACCCACGGAAAGGTTCTCAATGGCGTCTTGTGCTTCTTTCGATAGTATTCGCACGTCTGACGGAGAGCAAGCAAGTCGCATCGCCTTAGCAAGTCTTTCAGAAAAAATTGAGACGACACAACTATGACGTACTTTGGTATACTCGTCCGAAAGCACAATATCCACCAGCTTCTCTCTCGACGGCGTCAAGTCCTAATGCAACAACAGAAAGAGGCAATCACCCCGTGTCAGACACTGTTGTGCGAGAACGACGCATCTAACGGACTACGCACCTCGACAACAAGTTTCGCGCCGCACGCCTTCAACACAAAGGATATGAGCGAGCCCATGCTCTTCGTGCTCGTGCTGGACGTACGCACGACATCGTACGGGATCCCAAACGATAATCCTGCAAAAATATCGAGCTGCTGGACCGGGAGACACTCAAATTTGCGCGTCGTGAAGGAGTATCCCGATGGGATGAAGTAGCCGTCGAACGGAACCACTTTGCCCGCTGCCACGCAGGCGTGAATCCATTCGGGGTGCACCACTGGGATCCCGCATGCGATCGCATAAATAAACTTGAGTTTCCGCCAGGACACTGGTGTTGCAATCACGACAGCTTTCGGGTTATTCTTGTGGAGTACATCCTGGTACCGGTCGGGGATCTTGCCACCGTGTTCTTCAATGAGCTCCGTCAAGTTTACCTCGCCATCTTTCATGAACCCTGTCAAGCAGAACTCAAATTTGTACTTGAAAGTGGTCTTCGTGCGTGACACATACGCGCGATTGGAAGGGAGAGTGGAGAGGTACTTCGCCCGCGTACGAACGCTTGAAGCTGAGCTGGTTGCTGCTGACGACGACAAATTTCGACGACTGCTACGTCGGAGTGGAGTCCTGTCATCATCCCCTGGCGTCGACGCACTCTGCATACCGGCATCTGGCGATACAAACGCTCGCTTCCGTTTCCGTACGGTAGGCGTAGACTCGGCACTGCTCGCTCCTGTGGTTGGCGTCGATTGCAGCTCACTTGACGTCTTTCTTTTCTTCTTGATCGCAGAAGAAGGCATCTTCGTTGGGCTTTCTCTCTTGGAAGCTGAAGCTTGTTCCGATTTCCGAGTTGTGGCCACCGGAGTCGCAGTAGTTTTGGATAGAGACGGTGAAAGCACCGGCGTCGACGTCTTCGACACGACCTGCTTTTTATCAGCTTCGCTTAGCGCATACAAGGTTTTGGGCGCCAACTGGTCAATATCTGGAACGCTGTCAACCATTTCTGATTGGACCTCTTGTGAGTCTGGCATCGCAAACGCAAAGTCTAGATTTCGCATCGCACTCGACGACTTTGGTGCAGATACAACAAACGGACCACAACGGCATACTGGATTATCGCACTTGCACGCCGAACTCATGAATTCGTACGATCTTCCGTCCGAATCCGTCAGCGTCGCCAACGCGTCAGGCGCGATCTTTTCACGCTTTTTCAACGCACCGCGGCTGCTGGGGGAGGTATTCGTGCTTTTGCTGGGTGAAGTCGGACAAGCTGTTGGCGCGTCCTTCGGGGCACTGGGCTGAGTGGGAGGCTCGTCTTCTTCGTCACTGTCTTCGTCCAGCCTGATAATTTCAATTGGATTGCTCGGCAACGATGTCGTGGCTTCACTTCGTTCAGAACGGTGGTTTCCTGCGATGCCCACCCTCTTACCAACCGTGTTGGACATATCCACCAAATGAGTCGTAGTCTCGCCCACAATCTCCGAAACTGGCTGATCTGGAATTGCATTGTGTGTTCGCGTTGCTGTACCCTGAGGATGTTCTTCAATGCTTCTCTTCGAGTCACTGATGCCTGTCGACGAGACTTCCTCAACACCGTGGACATTTACATTGTGCGCGTTGCCAGCATCCTGCATCCTAGCGTGTTCTTCTCCTTCTGCGAAGTCGTCAATATCGTCGTCTCCACCGAGCGATTGCGTATCTGGCAGCGAATCCATCGAGTCTCGACGATGATAAAAGCTCACAGTCTCGTCCTCCTCGTTGCTGAAGAAAGGTTCCGTCTCCAATAGCATCTGCTCCTCTGCACGCTGTTGTTCGTCGCCGAGGTCGCTTATTGGGGACGACGCAGAAAGAGAATCGTCGAGCGCGTGCTGCGTAATTGCGCGAGTTACTGGAGGCTCACTCAAGTCACTTTCAATCTGCTTCCCCTCACTCGGGATTATGTATATGTTACCGTTTTCGTTCCGTGCGAGTGCGTCGTTCTCCATCGTTGGTGCCGCGCGTGTCTCTTTGCGCTTTGTCCATTCGCGTTCAATGGACACCAACAACGTAGGAGGAGGCGATGTTCTGCGCTCTGCTTGTCTCGCAGGGTCATCGACCGCGGAAGCATGAGTGGCAGCATGAGCGCCAGCATAACCACGCAGTACAGCAGCATCTGCAAGCGGAGAATTGTGCGAAAGCTGCTGCTCGACGTCGTCCTGTGTGTCGCCGCCGAAAAGATCGGCAAAATGCTGCTGACTGTAGCTCGCATTCTGGCTCAGCTGCGAAATCGACACCCCCTGTGGTCGGAAATCGTGTTGCTGCGTGCCACTCGAGCCCAAATCCAGCGCGAGCTTCATGCGCTTCCGGTCGCCGTCGCCATCACGCCTCCGATTCGCAACAGCCGACTCAGCAAAGCAACCATCACCAGTCTTGCGCGCTTGGAACCCAAGAAACGCAGTCGGATCGGCGCTGCACTGCATGCTCGTCGAGTCGTCCAGGCCACTCGCATCGTTAGCGGAATGACCAGGACCCGTGTCTTCGTCCATTGTCACGGCCGCGCCAGCGGTCGATGCGTTCGCCGTATATCCGGCCTTCTTCGTCGCATCACTCTTGTTTCGGTACGGCGGCGAAGGCGCCAGCGCCGTCAGATCTGCAAACGGGTCCATCTCCGCGTTGCGCTGCTGGCGCCAGGCGACGCAGCGAGACACGGCCGACGCACGAGGCGCTTGTGCGAGCGCCGCACAGTCCACCGACGCGGTCTGTTCCGGCAGAGCGCGCTTGGGCGCGGTGCTGGTGGCGGAATTGGGGTTTTGCTGCCAAATGTGCGCAACTGGCAAGAGTGATGGTCGATCCCGACTCGCTACCGAAATTAAGAAGTGTATATGCGTGTTATAGAGGATCTGCTTTTAAGCCAATCAAGACGAAAGGAAAGGTCGCTCTGCTTTTGACCAATAAACGAAGAGCGACAGGCAAAGAAAATCATCTTGCGCCATCTTTTTCAAGACTAATAAATACAATAGTCAAGATTCGATGACGTGGCTATAATCAGACAATGTATCGAATCCATTCATGGAAGTATATTTCTCGTGGTGTACAAATCCATCGCGTCGTTTCAACCCGTCAACGTGTGTACGTACTCAAGATCTAATCCGGGACATTGCGCAGAACGCGAGGCGACAACGACGATGAAGACGATGAAGGCCGTGCTCGCGCGATTGCCTCACGCGAGCGTCCATGACAGCACCCCAGCGGCCGCTACTGGCGTCAATGGCGATGACGACAGCGGGCTCTGGATGAAGCTGACGCCGCGCGACGCCGAGCGGCTCGTCGCCGCAGGGCTTCACATGGAAAACGCTTCCCAGGGCCAACGCGTCCAGGACGTGTACTGCTACCAGTACGTCCGCCCGTGGGAGGACGAGCCCGCCCCCGTGCAGGTGCTGCGGCTGATTGACGAGGTGCGTGGCCGATCGGAGACGCTGCATGTGGAGCGTGCCGCGAAGGAGATGCGACCGGAATCGCCGCGTCACACAGCGGATGCTGCTACTGCTCAAGATAACAAGAGACGGAAGAGTCTGCTGATGGCGCTAGCGTCTGGTATTGAGCACACGAATCGAGCTACGCTGCCTGAACTGACGGATTCGGACTCGGACACGACGTGGCAGCGAGACGTTGTGTGCAAAGTGGAGGCTCTGACGTCGCCTTTGTCGGCGCAAAGAGCGCAGCAGCATGAGCTCGTGGTTCTAAGCGCGCGAGCGCGCCAAGAGAGCTATCTGCACCACACACCGGAGCAGCAGACGCGCAAGCGAGTGCGGACGACGATCTCGCCCCCCGTGACGACCACTATGTTGCGTGAGATTCCTGCCAAGCTCCCGATGCGAACGCCGCGGTGGGCGTCTCCGAAAGTGGAGAAATGCCTGGAAGAAGAGTTCCAGCAGCCGCCGCGGAAGACGAGGAGAGTAAGCGAATCAGGCAAAAAGAGCTGCTCGATCACGTCGTTCCTCATGTCCTCGCTGAAAGCGCTGCTGCTGCTTTCGGATTCCGAAACAGATGATGGCGCCAATGGCAATCAACGCAAACCACTGCGCAACGGTCAGCGCGATTCCGATGCGGACACTGACACCGAGACGGATGATGCAAGCGGGTCGGAAGACGAGAACGAGCGAACGATCTGCCAGGACATGCAGGACGCGCTTTCGCCGATCTGGAATGCGCTCGAGACCACATCGAGTCGCATCCAAGGCGTGTGGAGCGAACTTCGTGAGTGCTCGTCTTATGTCGTGTTTCCTTTCGCCCCATTCAAACGCAACCATATTGAACCAAACGAATTGCTTCTGCACTACCAGGGCGACGAACTCGACGGTGGCGAGGAGAACGAGTGGACGAAGAACAGTGACTCTAAGCAGCTGGCTGTCCGTACGAGACGCCAATGCAAGAAGGACGTGGGGCGATTCAGTGCCGCATGGAGACTCTGGTAAGGAAGAGCGAGCAAGTAGGTGCTTCTTACTAAAGATAGACGTACGGCGCGAAAATGGCAAATATACGACACTTGAAAATGCCCAAACCTCGCGCAGCTTTGTCCCAGTCACTTTATTAGAGATTATGGAAATCAACACGACTCTGGAGAGCAGCTCGTCGATGCCCGAGACCTTGGCGGAAGACCACCCGCACGCACTCCAGGAAGCTGCGCTGCTCGCTAAGTTCCAGGCCAATGCCAGTGCCCCCACGAGGTCAAGATCACGCTCAAGGGCGACGAGAGTCCGTACTATCTCTCGGAATGCAGCTGCGTGCACTCGGTCAAGAGAGGAGGCTACTGCGAGGGTAAATGCGAGGCGCACAAGCTCACGCTGCGCCACTCGCGGCCGCACCCTGAGCCATTGGGAGCCATGGACTACAGCAGCAGCAATAATGGCTCGATTCTCGCGATGGTCTCGCCCATCCGCGTGCTGCCGTCACCGAATCGCACGCCATTGACCAATTTCCTGAGCTCGGCGTCACTCTCCAGCAGCAATAGCCCGAAGCTGAGGGAGTCGAAGAGCCTGACAGCACTGCCGCCGCGGAGCAGCACCGGCGGCGTCAAGTCCGCTTCGTCGGAGCTGCTGCCGTCTCTGTCCATTGCGATGCTGCACCTGAGCTCCGAGTCGCCATCGACACCAGCGTGGAGTCCGAGCCCAAAGGCCAGCAGCGCTCAGGTAGGAGGCCGCCTTAGCGAGGTTATTGGCGGCTGGTTGTTTCGTTTCGCACAGCATGCTGAACGAGTTCGACTCGACTCTGTAGGCATTCTCGATGAGCTCGATCGCCATGGACGCGCCGTCGAATCTGCCACGCAAGGCCGTGCTGGAGATGCTCGAGGACTACAACAAGATCATCCGCCTCAAGGCCGAGACGCCGCGCAACATGGCGGTGCTGCGCACGCGGCGGTCGACGCTGCTGGCGGCGCTGGGGCGGTTCGGCGACGCGCTTCACGACGCCGACCAGTCGATCCGTTTGGACCCGAAGGCCACAGTGGTAAGCGGCGTCTACACAGAGAAGGAGTGCAGGCTTTTGTTGACCCGCGGTTGGTGTACCCAGGGATACTTTCGCAAGGGCTTTGCGCTCTGTGGCCTCGGCCGCTTTGCCGACGCGACGAGCGCCTTCCAGCAGGGCCTCGCGCACGACATCAACTGCCGGCAGCTGCGCTTTGCGCTGCAGGCGGCGCTCCAGTACATTCGCTGCTGCAACAGCGCCGCCAGCACCAGCTACGGTGGCGCCAGCAACCAGCAGTGAAGCATGCAATCGAGCGAGCGGCGGAATGCGAGTCGAGTTCTCGTGAAAGGACGGCGCTTCAAGCGTGTCTGCCAGCTGTGTGCACCTGGAGAAAGTTTCCAAAATGGACACATGTAGCCATGATCCAATGAGCTCAAGTGTCCGCACAGAACGCGCACGATACATGGCACGATGCAGCAAACGAGGACAAAGTGTTGGGTAAATGGAGTATATTTTCAAAAGAACAAGCTGCCTTATAATACACGTTAGCAAAATGGTCATCAAGAATCCTGTATCCTTCCGGCCGCTGCTGGAGGGATAAAGGCGCGGCACTTCGTTAACTTTACTTGTACATCGAAGGAAGCTCTTTCTTCCGACTCAGTTACGAAAGGAGAAGAGAGAACGGCGGGTTCTTTTCAGACTCAGAAGACGCACACACGCACCGCACACGCCTCTCAGGCGTCTACAAAGTCTATATGGGGGAGTGCTGGGGCCACCGGCTTACCACGCACTGTTGTCATCGCTGTAGCCGCCGCGAGGCGCACTACGGCTCTGGCCACCGTAGCTGCTGCCACCACCACCGCCGTAGCCACCGCCGTAGCCGCCACTTGGAGCACCTCCGTAGCCGCCACCGCCACCGCGTGGAGGAGCGCCGCCGCCGCCACGTTCGTCTCTACGGAAATCTCTCGCTCCGAAGCGGGAACCGCCGCCACCGCGACCACCACGACCACCACGGCCACCACCGCCACGGAAACCGCTGTTGGCCATTTGGTCTAACCACGCTGGGCACTCCTGGCCGTTTTCAACGAGCAACTCGTACAATTCACGCGCAATGTTGCGGTTCTTATCGTTCATCATCGAGAGCGCAAAACCAACGTTACCCACACGACCGGTACGACCAATACGGTGCACGTAGTCGTCAATGTTGCTTGGCAAGTCGTAGTTGATCACCTGGGTCACACCATTGATATCAAGACCACGGGCAGCCACATCCGTCGCCACAAGCACTGGAGTACGACCCGATCGGAAGCTCGCCAAGGCCTGTTCACGTTCGCGCTGCGTGCGGTCACCGTGGATCGACGTCGCTGGGAAACCTTCACGGCAGAGCAAGTCCTCTAAGAAATCGGCGTTACGCTTGGTCTCAACGAACACCAAGATCAGACCGTCTTGCACTTGGTTCAAGAAACGAATCAAGTAGTCTTCCTTGTCGTACTGCTCAATGTACTCGACGCTCTGCTTGACATCCTTCGACGCCGAACCGACACGGCCAACCGTCAAAAAAATGTAGTCTTGCAAGAAATCCGAAGCAAGACGCTGAATCTCGCGAGGGAACGTGGCACTGAACATGAACGTCTGACGTTCACGCGGCATGTCTTCTTGCTCGACAATGCGACGAATCTGGGGCTCGAAACCCATATCAAGCATGCGATCAGCTTCATCGAGAATCAAGAATCGGATGCCCGCAAGCGAGATGCGGCCACGCTCCATCAAATCCACGAGACGACCAGGGGTAGCAACCAACAGATCACAACCACGCTCGAGCTCACGAAGCTGCTTGCCAACTTCAGCACCACCGTACACACAGACAGGGGCGATACCCGTGCAGTAGCAGAACTTCTTGGCTTCATCATAAATCTGCGAGGCAAGCTCACGCGTCGGCGCCAATACAAGAGCCGACGGGAAAATCTTGCGAGTGCGGCCCATGTTGGCTTCAGGTGGGGTCTGTGCACCAACACGGAGCATCGCCGCGAGCGTTGGGAACAAGAAACCACCAGTCTTACCGGAACCCGTTTGCGCACACGCCATCATATCACGACCGGCAAGACCAATCGGGATCGAGTACTTTTGCACTGGGGTCGGCTTGTCGTACTTGCAGAGATCCAAGTTGCGCACGACTTCCGGGCCCAACTCTTCCACCTTGAACTCAGTCACTGGGTCTGGCACGTTCTCACCACTGGTCTCGACTGGAATGTCATCGTACTTGTCGAAGTTGATACCCGAGGACTTGGCATCACCGAAAAGCTCGTGTTCCAGACGTTCGTTCGGACGGGTGTCACCGTGGTAGCCCAGCTCATTCACGCGTGGGCCACCTCCGTAGCCACCACGGCTACCGCCGCCGTAGCCACCACGATCGCCGCCGTAACCACCACGGTCACCACCGCGCGAACCGCTGGATTCAAAACCAGCCCAACGCGAGTTCGTTGGTGGGCGGCTGTAGCCGCCGTCACGCTCGCGCGATCCGCCACGTGGACCGCCGTAGCCACGGTCGCCGCCAAAGCCACGGTCGCCACCACGGTCTCCGCCGCGGTAGCCTCCACGGCTGCCGAAATCTTCACGTGGCGCACCACGATCGTCGCCACCGGCACCTCGGTTTCTTAGGTGTGGGGGTACATAAGATGATCTTCCTGTAATTTATTGAAAAAACAGATCATAAGTCAGCAACGAAACATATTCGCACAAAAATCTTTAAAACCGCATGCGCACACGCGCATCGCGACGGAAACCCGCATTGGTCTCTTTTAACATATCAGACGCGTGCACATCAACAGACGCAAGTCGCACACACACACGCACACATGCGCAGACAGCGGATCCGCATCGAGACGCACGCGCTACACGTGCGGCAGCACATGCAGAACGCCATCGCACCCCCACACACATACACACACTTGCAGAGGACGAAGAAGAATATGGAAGCGCGACGCACCTCCTTCCATTGAATAATAGACTTTGCTTGCGCTTGTTGCGTTCTGTTATGAAAGAACAACCCGCACGCGGCGCGGTTCGTGGAAGAGGGGGAAAGCGGAGGGAAACTCGCACCATCACTCCTGTTCGGCTCAAATAGTGGCCGCATCCAGCGATAAATAACGCAGACGAGGGAGCACCAGCTGGGAAGGTATTCTGGTGGGCTGGTTAAATTACTGCACAAGGGGTAGGGAAGCGTCATTGGCGATGAGACATGTCTTGTACTTGCCCTTTGTATGGTTTGCATGGAGGGGGCATTGCAGCCGCCTCCACGGTACTTGAAATAAACGGAAAGCGATAATGGTCATCGGGAAGTTATGTCGGGATTTTATTTTTTTCTTGCCGAGAAAGGGAGGGGTTTTGCGGCAAACCCGTGTGCACCATTCAATTAGCAGCTATCTGTACGCCATCTCATTGGCTGAAACACCACATTCTGAAGCGACATATCAGCGAATCCGCGACAAGTTGCGTCGTGTCACACAAAGAAAATCTGCAGAAAGATCGCTCCCGTCAGTGTGGAAAATGGCTACGTACATACGTACGTACGTACGTACGCATGGATGCAGATTGGTATTTAATAGCTGCTCGCTCACCCATGGAGCTCAGTTAGCGCTCGCGTTGCTGCTTCGTGGCAACATCTGCTGCAGTGTGTCGCATTGAGCGCATGTGGGTCGCCGCCGCGTGCTTGTAATATCCCATGGAAGAAAGAAACCACGGCCTCTTCTGAAACGATTCATGGTATAAATAGCAAGCCCATGCATGAAGCTGCGCCGATGAACGGACGCTGCATCGTGGTGCTGCTCACGCCACTTGCAGCGAGATGCCGCCTCCGAAGACCGAGGATGTGCGCGTGCGGGAGATCGACATCGACGCGCTCGTGCACGCGACCAAGCTCAGCGTCGGCAAGCACGAGAACCTGGCGCACTACCTCAAGCGACTCACGCACTTGACGCTGCATGGCGACGCGAAGCGCGTGATCCGGAAGATCCAGAACCTGCAGCACTGCCCGGGACTCAAGGTGCTCTACCTGTACGACAATGAGATCGGTGTGATGGAGAATCTCGACGCCGTGCCGCAACTCACGCATCTGCACTTGCAAAACAACCGCATTGCGCAGATAGAGGGCCTCGAAGCGCTCGAGAAGCTGTACTTGGAAGGGAACTGCATCGCGCGGTTGGAAGGACTGCAGAATTGCTTTTACGTCCAGGAATTGCACCTCTCGAACCAGAGTGTGCCTCCGTCCGCGCCGTTTTCCTTCGATTTACAGACCATGCAAGCGCTGTCAGTGAGTGCAATTTCTCGGGTTGCATCTGGCCGCGATAGGTACTGACACGACTTGTGCGTTCAACTGACGCTGCCTATTTGTAGTGGTCATTGCGAATTTTGAATCTCTCGAGCTGTCACGTCACGTCCACGTCTGCGCTTGCCATGCTGCGCAGCCTCGAGCAGCTCGATTTGTCCAAGAACGCTATCAGCGAGCTCGAAGACGTGTTCCAGCTGCTGAGCAGCCTCTCGTCATTGACAGATCTGGATCTGCGCGCGAATCCTGTCACCAACACCCCCAAGTACCGCGAAAAAGCCATCACGTTCTCCTCGTCCAGACTGGGTACGTGCGACCCTGCTCCTATCGTTTGCCCATGCTTCGGAGCTGACGTGGCGTTTCATCCTCCCTTCCAATGCCTCTCGTAGCTCTTCTCGATAAGAAGGATATTGACGCAAACCAACGCCGCATGATGCAATCGCATCTCGCGCACAAGTACAGGAAGCGCCAAGAATCGGACAACCCCGAGACGGCAAGCAGCAACAGCACCGGCGGAGCCACGTTGAGCGAGACGAGGAGAACGCTGAAGCATGGCTCGACAGTGCACCAGTTGCGCAGCATGCAAATCACGGCCACGAGCCTGAAGAAGAACCCAAAGTTGCAATGCGAGAAAGACGGACTCGGCGTCGACGGTGCAGCATGTCCCTCTGCAGCAACGAGTACAGCGCTCGTGCGGTCTTCCAACAACAATAACAAGCACCACTAATCTCTATTCTTCATATATAAATGCTGCATGTCTTTTCGTTGTGTACCTGTTGTGCGTCTTCCAAGAGCCACTAACCCTACTTCTTCTGCTTCAATGCGACGAGCGCCACGACCGAGGCGATAGCAGCAACAGCAGATGCTGCGGCCACGACCGCGGCATCTCGGGACACGGCAAACTTGCACATAGGCTTCTTCGTGAACTGCGGGATCGCGCGCGGGTTCTCCATGAATTCGGCAATGAGCACAGCGTTCAGTGCAGCGCCACGTAGCAACTGGTCACCGGACACGAACAGCTCCAGACCGTGGTCGCCGAACACGAGACTCTTGCGCAAACGGCCGGCCTCAATGTTGAACTTCTTGGTCGCGTTCATCGGCATCGGGTACTCCAATCGGTCTGGGTTGTCCACCAAATCGACGCCATCAGCCTGCGCCAGCAGCTCACGCGCGCGCTCAATGTTCACTGGACGCACAGTCTCCATGGAGATCGCTTCCGAGTGGGCACGCATGATCGGGATACGTGCCGCCGTGCAGCTCACGAGCAGCTCAGGTTCGTCAAAGATCTTGCGCGTCTCCCACGTCACCTTCATTTCTTCCTTCGTGTAGCCATTGTCCTGGAACTTGTCAATGTGCGGGATCAAGTTGAACGGCAATGGGTGCGCAAACACCTTGTTCGCAGCCGTCTTGCCCGCGAGGAACTCATGCGCGCCCTCTCGGAGCTCTTCCATCCCCTCAGCACCAGCGCCACTCGCGGCCTGGTACGTCGACACAATGAGCTTCTTGATCTGAAACTCGCAGTGCAACGGCCACAGCGCCATGGCCGCGATCGCGGTCGTGCAGTTCGGGTTCGCGATCAACTTGGACGCAAACTTGTCCTCGCCTTCCTTCGTGAGCAGCACGCTGCCGTTGATCTCTGGGATCACCAACGGGATCTCTGGGTCGCGGCGGAACGCCGACGAGTTGTCGATCACGACCGGTCCATTGGGCACGGCCGCGAGCTCAATGGCGAACTGCAGCGAGAAGTCGCCCGAGACCGCGAGGAAGACGTAGTCGAGCTTGGCAGCCTTCTCGACCGAGAACAAGTCGATCTTGACGTCGCCGAAGGGTGTGGGCACGATCTTGCCCGCCGAGCGCGACGACGCGAAGAGTACGAGCTTCTGGACCGGGAACTTGCGCTCCACGAGCACCGAGATGATCTCGATGCCGACAGCGCCCGTGGCGCCGCAGATGCCCACCGTCTTGCCGTTTGGCGTCGTCATTGTGCGGGGAGAGGGAGAGAGAAATGCGCTGCTTGGGAGCTCTTCAACCTGTTGCAAAGTGCTGCTGGGTGGAGGCGGCGCTCGACAAGAGCTGCGCGACAGACCGGACGCACCCTTCCAGTCTCGAATATCAGCGGTTGCACAATTTAATCACAGCAACTTGGACTATTTGATTCTTTAGTCAATGCACTTGTGCAGGGTTGAATGCATGTTGCAGAGGTTATTGAGAGGCGTGAAGGGTCTTTTATTGAGGTGTTCTATTCGCTCAAACACAGTGAGAACACTCTTGTGGCAGGGATCGACATTGGTCTATTAATGAGAATGGTCTCGGTACTCCGTCGGTGGTTTAGCTGATATCTTAACACAAGCCGGTGTCGACCACACCAGCCGGTGACAGCAGTCACGTCAGGATCTCCTTTCGAGTACGAAGAGATCCGACCGAGCTTCAAGCAGGGGCCAAAGAAGCTCACATCCCGATCCCCCCGAACGCCGCCGCACGATGTTCGCGCTGCTCCGCTCCCCTTCCGCCCGCGCGCTGCTCCGCTCCCCTTCCGCCCGCGCGCTGCGATGTGCTGCGCCTGCGACGCGCGCCGCGTTCTCTGCCGCTGCGGCGGACAAGGAGCCGCTCGTGCTCGTGGAGAAAGTGAACAACTACGCCGTCGTGCGCATGAACCGACCGCCGGTGAACTCGCTAAACACGGCGGTGCGTTGCCACCTCTTGAGCATTTGCTTATGCCCATAGCGTCCAACAGGATTGTAGGGAAACGTTCTCATTGGAATTATATTGATGCATGTGATACGTGATGCAGCTCATTCAAGAGCTGGACAACACGATCAAGGCCCTGGAACAAGACAAATCCGTGCGGTGAGTGCATCTTTCCGCGTGCAAATCCATTTGTAAAAGTGACGGCTGAACAGGCTCAATGCACTCATACTCAAATATTGTGTGTGTTGAATGCGTGCAGTGGTATGATCCTCGCATCGTCCAACCAGCGAGTGTTTAGCGCTGGGTTGGACATTTTGGAAATGTACCAGCCACAGGTGCGCTCTCACGCAAGCATTGGTAAACATTTTTTAAGCGCCACACTCACCAATTTGCGTGTGTGTATCATGCATATTTGTAGCCTGCAAAGCTGGCCAAATTCTGGACGTCGCTACAGGATCTGTTCCTCCGCATCTACACCACGCGCCTCGCGTCGGTGGCTGCCATCGAAGGCCACAGTCCTGCAGGCGGGTGCTTGCTCGCGATGTGCTGCGACTACCGCATCATGACGGCGGGCAAGCCGATGATCGGCTTGAACGAAACGCAACTCGGCATTGTCGCGCCGACGTGGTTCCGCGACACGTTCGTCAACACGATTGGCCACCGAGAAGCGGAAAAGATGCTTGGTCTGGGGCTGCAGGTCGACGCCACGAAGGGCAAGGCGATCGGTCTCATCGATGAAGCTGTGGCTCTCGAGGAAGTGTTCCCGCGCTCGCAAGCGGCCATTGAGAAATGGCTCGCGATCCCAGGTATGTGCTCCTTTGCATCGGTGTTTTTTTTGTTGTTATACATAAGCAAAGAGTCCTAAGATGCACTCGAATTGCACGCACACTGTAGACAACGCACGCGTGAAGACCAAGCTGTTGATGCGTCAGGAGACGGCCGATCGGCTGCGCGCGGGTCGCGAGAAGGATCTCGAGGACTTTACGGACTTTGCACAGACGGACAAGGTGCAGAGGTCGCTCGAGTGGTACCTCAACTCGCTCAAGAAGAAGAACTAGCCGAAGCCATCGCGAATGATGCGCAGCATGCGGACCGACCGCAGCTCGCGACAGTGGACGAACGTAGTGCATGTAAACAACAACAGCAAGATTCCCTTCGTTAGTGCTCCGCTTCAATTGCGCTGAGACACGCCTAATTCAATGTGGTAGAGTCCTTGTTCTTCGCCCCTTATTTAAGGATCAGGCACCCTAAATTGGGGCGGTTTGTTCAGTTTTGGGTGCATGGACGACTCGCGAACCCAAAGAGCCACACGCGACGGGAGACGCGGTCGCGGCGCGCCACGAGGGGCCGCGCCACACAAGCTGAGATGATCACTGCGAGCGTGGGCGTGAACTCGAGTCTGCTGCTGGAGCCGGCGCACCAGCTGACGTTTTGGCTCGACCACGATAACCCGCGCGACAGCGCGCAGGCGCTGCTCATGCTCACCAACATCTCATCGACCAAGCACACGGTTTTCAAGGTGCGCACGAACAACGCCGACATGTTCACGGTCAAGCCCGTACACGGCGTGATCGCGCCCGGCGACGCGCAGACCATCCGCATCGCGGTTGCGCCCAGTGCGTGCGAGAAGCTGCTGCGACTCGATGCGAAGCAGCTCGCGGCGCGCGATGCCGAGAAATTTCTCATCCAGAGCGTCGAGTGCAGCGAGGACATGCGCGGCTTTGACGTCTCGGACCTCGTCGCGTTCTGGAAGCGCATCCCGAGAGAGGTGGCTACGAACAACAAGGTCGGCTGCCGGTTCACCGCATTGCGCTTGGAGCAACAGGTCGCGCAGTTGGACAGAATGTCGTTGATCCAGGAGCAGTGGGTGCAGCAGCAGCGCCAGCAGCAGCAATGCAAGGAGGAGGACGACAAAGAGCTGCAAGAGCAGCCGCGCCGTTCGTCGTCATCTCCGACAAGCGCGCTCGATCGCACCATCAATCTGCGCGACATGTACCGCCGGCGAAGCAGCACCGAAATGTCCAAGCCCGAGCAGTTTGAATCCAGCGCAAGCTCCAACGTATGGCAACGTTTGTCTTGTGGCCACTATTTGCACTCTATGATGCTCGATACTCACCTCTATATGTGCACATGTAGGGCGACGAAAGCGACGACAATGTGGAGACGAAACCTCAATTGTTTGCCATCCACCCAAGTGAGACGATTGTGTTCCAGTTGAGCGCCGACGCGACGTCCACGACGCGTGGCTCGTCGACGTTCTTCGTCACAAACAAGGCGCGCAAGCATGCGCTGGCGTTCAAGATCAAGACGACCAACCACGAAGGGTACTTCGTGAAACCCAGTCGCGGCCTCATTGGCCCCGCGAACGCGCAGCAAGTCCACGTGACCATGGTGCGTCCAAGCAAGCAGCAGCCTGCAGAAGGCGCGATGGACTCGGATGCAAGTCACCAGCAGCGACAGAGCAAAGACCGCTTCCTGGTCGAGATCGTTCCCGTGGACATCGCGACGTACCAGGAGCTGCTCGTGCTCGACGAAAAAGTGCTCAAGCGCGAGCTTTTGTCCGTCTGGGGCAGCGCCGACGCCGCGGCGCAGTGCGAGAAAGCGATGCTCGGGTGCAGCATCGCGGACGCGTCGCGCGACTTGAACCAGAACGAGAGTCACGGCGCGTGGTGCTGAGCGACGCGTCGACGCCGTAGACGCGCTGGTTCGCTATGGACAACGGAGTAGGATGGATATATACGACAGCCCAATTGTTTTTCTCCTCCTGTTTCTTTTCTTTTTATTTAATCATACAGACAGGAAAAAAAAGAGTTTCCAGCTCGCAATCCGTTTTTCTCTTTCCGAAACACGTCAGTCGTTTGCGTAAAAACAAATGTGAAAAAAAAGAAGCTACTTCGTCATGCGCTAACAGTGGGAAGACGCCGCTCCGAGGATTTGATGACGCCACAGAGCTCGCGAATGTGTGCCCTAGAAGGGAGGTGGCATACGCACGCACAGGCAGCGACCACATCCAGATCAGGACCACGCGCCGCTTACGCCCGCACCTCCACGACGGCCTCCAAGTTGTCCAGGAGCTGGATCGTCGACGACGTGCCGAGCATGTTGACGATCGTCGCCGGAATGTACCCCGAGAGGTCGACGTGCGCGAGCAGCGTGACGTCGCAGCACGGCTTGCCGTCTTCACCCGTCGTGTCCTGGATGATGTACCCTGTGACAATGTTCTCGCCGCGCACGGCGCCTTCAGGAAGCTCAACGCCTTCAAGAGGGATCGATCGACTCGCGATGACCAATCGTCCGTCTGGGAGCGCAGTCGCGTACGTCACGAGCACAAACTCGCGCGCCGCGACAGGGAACACGCCCTTGCTCACGATCTGGCGCAGACTCAGCCTGCCGTCTTCGTCCACTTCCTTGAGTACGTTCACGGCGTCCATCATGCTGTCGAGCTTGAGCAGCAGCACGGGGTCCAGCAGCGACTTCTGGATCGTGGCCTTGTCGGCCGAGATGCGGCGCGACGCGCGGAACGGGCTCCACGAGCTGCCCTCGACGGCGCCCTGCCAGATCTTGACGTCGCCCTCCTCCTGCGCGTCCACGAGCTCCCACGTCGTGACCTTGTCGTCGCCCGAGTGGCGCGCGAGCAGGATCTGCAGCGTCTCGTCCGCGAACGCGTGGAAATCGATCTCGTCCACGCTCTTGAACGTCTTCACGTCGGCAGGCGCCGGCGTCGACTCACCCCAAAAGTAGTTCATCGTGGCCGAGAGAGAGAAAAAGGGGAAACGAAATGAAGCGAAGGGACGCACGGATGGACAGGGCCTTGGGTGTCGAGCGGACGAGCGTGGATAGAAGCGCACGTGCTGGAGCTGGCGCTTGTTGCGAAATGAGTGACGCCGCGAGGGGGAGCAGAACGCCAAAGATGCGGGAAAACCTGCGAAACCCAATGAAGCCATCGAGGATACCCTTTCAAAAGGTGCCTGCAAAACTACATTTCTGGAGAAGTTTTAATAACATCGATAAGCATCGGTACAGTAAATGGACGAATCAGTGGCACACAATTATTTGATTTGCAACACGAAATGAGGTCGCTCGTTGGCGAGAGGGATTATGATTCGGCATGGGGGCAGCAGATGATTATGACATCGAGGCCACTCAAACACTCAGACCTCTGCCATGCTCCCTATACCCACCCAGCACATGGGATAAACGCTGGCGTCCACCAGCTGAAGATTTGGGCCAAGCCCCAGCCGGCTCGCTGCTGTTACCCTTTGCATTCCCGACCGCAGCAGACAGTGGACAGCCCCAGCATGCGGCGTGTTCGTGGTCCGATGAGCGGCTGTGCCTGGATGATACTCGCTGAAAAGGGCAAATCCTCCCACCTATTATGAATACAAACCGTCTTGCATGAGTCGCTTCGACCACCAGCTGCACATGCCGCCAGAACTGCCTTTGGTCAGCATCTCATGTGGACAAAATGCTAGATTTCCACGCGAAACGTATCCGACCACGGAGCAACAAGCAGACTTTGGCTCTTGTAGAAGTCAGCTTGCCCTACACAACTTTGATTTTAAGGTGCCATCTACTTGGTTTATTTATTGAGTACAAAAATGCAAATATGGTGGGTCTTGTGCAGGCCATTTAAACTCTATCGCCTTGGATTCCTCGAGCATAGATAATGCATGTGGTGCAGTCTTGCGCTAGTTACAGCTTCTTTACAACCGCTTCCAAGTTCGCTAAAATCTTTACCGTCGCTGACGTGCCGAGCATGTTCACGACCGTAGCTGGAATGTGCCCGGATAGATCCGCATGCGCAAGCAGCGTGACATCGCAGCAAGGCTTGCCATTCACATCCACGGCTTCCTGAATGATGTATCCGGAGATCAAGTTGTTGCCACGCACGGCTCCGCTCACTGCTTGCACGCCCTCGAGAGAAATCGATCGACTCGCAAGGATCGATCGTCCATCGGGCAACATCGTCGCGTACGTGATAAATACGAACTCACGTGCTGCAACGGGGAACACGCCTTTGCTCACCATGTGGCGCAGAGACGCCTCGCTCTCGTCACCCACTTTCTTGAGCACCTTCATGCTCTCCGTCATGTCGTCCAGTTTCAGCAGAACCACTGGATCGAGCAACGCGTTCCGGATCGTGACCTTGTCGGCCGAGATGCGGCGCGATGCGCGGAACGCAGTCCACGAGCAGCCATCGACGGCGCCCTTCCAGACCTTGACGTTGCCTTCGGCGTGCGAGTCCACGAGCCGCCACGTCGTGACTTTGTCTTGTCCCGAGTGGCGGTTGAGCAGGATCTGCACATTCTCTTCGCCGAATGCGCAAAAGTCGATGTCCTCGATGCTCTTGGACGCCATCTTGGCAGCGGTTGCTGGGGTCAGTTCGCTCAGCGTGAAGGTCATGGCGGCAGTGGATGCGGAGGTCGATGAAGCGAGCGTCTGCGGGCGTTGGCGCGTCTTGTGGAATGAGAAGGTGGCGCGGCGGCGTGAGCAGCGAGCACATCCGACTGGATGGAGACCCGATGATGATGATGCAAAAAAAAGTTCAGAAAACCTGTGAGGTTGGATATTTAACATGTCAATCGGTAGAATCCATCAATTAGAAGAGGGAACTTTCTAGGTAGACGTGACCGACACCATTTATAGGTTGCTATAATAGACTTTCAACCTATGAACAGCTGTGGCATGTCTACCTACAAGTTTCTGGTCTCTGTATATGCTTTTTGTGTGCTTACCAGAATAGTGCATTTGTATGTGACGTGCAAGATACGAAGAGATTTTATCAAATTTATGTCTATGAGCTTAAACGACAGAAGTGGTCGCCTCCAAGGTTTCAAAGTCGGGATAAAAAGCAAGGTTCTAATTGAGAAACCGGTTCTTTTTTTCGCTGATCATGTCGCACGAGGTGGGTGACCCATCCTAGAGCCAGAGAGCACCCTGAAACGTCGCCCAGACTCGCAATTGTACCCAAGTCATTGCTTGTGTGCGCAGAGAACTCGACCCGCGCGCTGCGTCTTACAAAGTGCGTCTACTTCTAAAATCTTTATATTGCTGTCCATGTCCTGGGAGTTCTTTAAACTGCGCTGCATCATGAGAACGCAACTCGAAAGGGGGGGGGG
>JAADVP010000770.1:0-14809 GCA_023335675.1 Globisporangium solare
ACGGCTCGAGCCGAGAGAAAGGACGGTCTCCCTCCCATTCCAAACGTTATCAGGCGCGAGCCAAAATGCTGTACTTTTGAAGAGACGTGGTCCAAAAGATCCGCTGCCCGCCAATGGGAGAAGCGCCAGGTTGGATCTGGCGGCGTCCGTCCGTCAGCTTCTCTTTCTTTCGAAAAACAAGTTAAAAATACCAGCAGAGAGAGCATGATACGGTGATGAGTGGCCTCTTCTTGGCGTGATCGGGCTGAAGGAAGGACGGACGGACGGAAGGAAGGAAGAAGGAACAGCCGGAAGATTCGAGCAGAGAACACGGACGCCACTTTGCGTTTAGCTGCGCCGCGCGCACTTGGGGCTCGGCGTCTCGGCCGCCATTCACCGCCGCCATTCACCGCCGCCATCGAAGTGCGCAGCATGGCGATGCGCCACCCTCAAGGCAGCGTTGCGGTGGCCGCGCCGCGCGAAGACGGCATCGACGACTCGCAGGCGAAGCAGCATGCGCATCCGAATGTGCAATACATGGCGGAGATCCTCGATGCGCTGCTGTTCGCTCGCCATCGTGGCGGCCCCAAGACGCACGCGAAAGTCGCCCAGACGTGGTATCCGCCTGCCCGCGCGGGCGTGGAGCCATTGGACCGGGCAGGTGCTGCGACTCGAGCGAGTCTCCCCATTGGCAGTCGCAAGAACACTGAATATACGCCGCTGCTGCTTCCAAATGGGAGCAAACACCCACCACTTGGTGTCTACGATGGCAGCGCGACCAGAACGGACACGGAGACAATATTTGGACTCTCGACTCCGTTGCTCAAGCGCGAGGCGAGCTTCTTATTCCCACTTGCGATCCAAATGGTAAGAGATTTGGTTGGCATGTGTTGCACGGTGTCTTTCGCGTCTCTAACTAGATAGATCTTATGGTTGTTGCTCCTGTAGCTGCTGTCCAACGTCATTGACTTTCTGCCCGGATTCATCAGTGGCGTGCTCACGGGTCACTTGAGCCACACGTTGAGTGCCGAGTACATTGCTGCCAAGTCGCTCGCGGGAATCTTCATGATGATCACGGGATACACGGTCAACATCGCGATCGGCGCCGCCATGGACACGCTCTGCGCTCAAGCGTACGGCGCTGGGAAGCTTCACGAGATGGGGATCTTCTTCCAGACTGGTATCCTACTCTTTGCGCTCTGCTTCGTCCCAGTGACAGTGATCAGCTACTTTTGCGTCGACATCCTCGTGCTCCTCGGCCAGCGCAGTGACATCGCTGTGCTCGCGCGCAACCTGGTGCTGTTCATGCTGCCGAGCCTCCCATTCCACATCGTGAACGCGCTGCTGTGCAAAATCCTACAGGGACAGAACATCATCAAGCCCATGGTGTACGCGGGCATCGTCGGCAACGTTGTGCATGGAGTACTCATCTACGTGCTCATGTTCCACACGGCAGTCGGATACGTCGGCAGCTCGATCGCGAGTTCGGCGCTCATCGCGTGCTACACGATCACACTCTGTGTGTACTTTTTCCAGAGCCACCTGTACCACAAAGAGTGGCCTGGGTGGCGTCTTGGTGATGCGTTGCGCATGACGCCTGAGTTTGTGCGACTCGGCCTCTCGGGCTTGCTCATGTTCATCTTCGAGTACTGGGGGTTCGCCGCCGTGTCGCTGTTCTCGGGCCTGCTGCCGAACCCGGACGCCTCGATCAGCGCCGACTCGACGTACTCGAGCTTCCGAGTGCTGTGTGCACTGTTCTACGGCACGATCTCGGTCGCCGGCTCCGTGCGCGTCGGCAATGCGCTCGGCGCAAACGACCCCGAGCGCGCCAAAGCCGCCGCGTACCTCTCGATCGCGCTCACGGTGCTGTGCTCTGTGGTCACTACATTTGCCATGCTCTGGCTGCGCAACGTGTACCCGTTCGCGTATACGTCGGACCTGAAAGTCGTCAAACTGACATCCAACTTGATGCTGCTGACGTGCCCCTTCCAGATATTTGCGGGCATCTCGGCTGCCGTACAGGGAATCTTTCGCGGCAGTGGACTGCAACTTCTCGGTGCGCGGCTCAACTTCGTGTGTTACCTCGTGCTCGCGATGCCCATTGGGATCACATTGGCGTACCAGTGCAAGCTGGGGCTCACGGGACTGTGGCTCGGACTCTGCGCGGGCTTCACGTTCAGCGGCGTCTACTGTTTGTATTGGCTCCAGCGAGCGGATTGGCGCGAAATGGCGAGCGCCGCGCAGAAGCGAACCTGTGAGCCATGCGAGCAATCGTCCGAGGCTGGCGTGTGCTTGTGCTGAGCTCTATGTGCGTATCCTTGCGAAAGTGTGTCCTTCTATCGTGGACAAAGATCTCCTCATCAAGAATTGGGGACTAACCGGATATTAATAGCTTTTGCATCTTGCTTGAAAGTGTCCTCTTCTTGTAGACATCTGTGTGCATGTGGACAACATGAAATAATGAAGTTTTGACGTCAGTCGTTTTTTTATGTACAAGTAAGAAAAGTCGTAAATTACAGTGAAAAATAGTTCACAAGAAAAAGAAAAATCCGACAGACAGAGAGAGAGAGAGCACGGCGACACACAACGCCAACGAAAAATAAACACTCGTTGAAAGGTGCTGCGATGAGTTGCTCTCGTCGTCGTGTTGGAGACGCGCACGGGGCTCAACTATTTGGTCCAGAGGCCACGGATATGGGACGGCAGTTTACATTAAGCAGGGCTTATAACGACAGTCTGGAGACATGAAAATGACCTTTTTGTGCACAATAGTATACAACGAGGTACGTTGCTATTTTGGATAATAAACGGGAACAGATGGCTTTCCACCCCACAGCATTACAAATTCTCTGCTCCTTCCGTTTTTCATTCCCAAGACGTATACTCATGCATAGCTGTCTTTCGCTCCGTCTCAGGACTGTGCGTATAGACACCCCCAGCTGGCGTGTTTACGGTGGAGTGCGGGGTATGCGGGTAATATACATTCCTGTGGTCCTCGAGCGCTGCTTCAACAGTCCGCAGCACGCATGATTACGACGACTGTCTGAATGCGGCGAATGATGATTCGCGGCCCCACGCGGCCGAGCAATCTCGCACGGTCCTGATAAATCTCAGGCGGCCAATCAGCCGCGTTTGGATGATTATGCGCTTGTCTTTCTTGATGGATTAACCGCAACTCAGCAGGCGCCTCATTCGCGCATTTGCAACGCCGCCACCGAGATGGAGTTCCGCGAGATCGCGCACGATGCGCTATTGCACAAGCTCGATCTGCCGCGCAAAAAGCACTTGGACAAGACGCTGGACGCCGCACGCCATGCGGCCATGGTCTCGCCCCTGCTCCCGCCGCGAGTCGGCAGCACCCACAGCACGATGGTCGACGAGCACTCGCCGCTCTTGCTGGATGAGAAAGAAGCCGACTACACGCTCACAGTCGACGCGATCCTCGATGCCGAAGAGCAGCAGGCCGTGCTGGAGGACGACAAGCTGAGTACACGCGAGATTATCGGGTCTGAGTGGCGCCAACTGGTGTGGCTCTCAGCACCTATGGTACAGTGTCCTTATGTTTGTGGCTGACTGTGAAAGCAAACTCCTACTCATGTTCCGCGTGTGTGTATGTGTGTGTGCCCTGGGCATTTGATTATAGATGGCTGCAGGGCTCTTGGACGTTTTGCCAGACTTGGTGGTCGGTGTCATGGCGGGCAACCTGAGCACGACCAACAGCACGCACTATCTGGCGGCTCTGAACCTCTCCAACATGTTCCAAATGATTCTGGTCGACGGCACCGCGAATGGTGTGTCGTCGGCCATGGACACACTCTGCTCGCAGGCGTTTGGTGCCAATCGCTTCAAGGAGATGTGGCTCTTTGCGCAGGCGGGCGTCCTCGTCTACCTGACGTGTCTCCCCGTCATTGTGCTGGCGCTACTTTGCGGGCGGCCGATTCTCCAGGTGCTCGGCCAGGATCCGGAAATCGTCGTGCTCACTAGCCAGATGCTCGCGATCTCCGTGCTCGCCGTGCCGTTCAACATGACTTACTCGGCGATGAAGAGCTCGCTCCAGGCCCAGAATATTGCGGCGCCATTCATGGTCGCGTCGCTCTTAGGCTGGATCGGTTGTGCCGCGGGCGTGTACTTGCTTGCGTACCACACGTCGCTGGGCTTTCTGGGCATCGCGTTGACGGGTCCCATCGTGTGGTCTGTGAAGTCACTTATACTCGCACCGGTGCTGCTGCGAAACCAAGTGTTCACACAGCATTGGCCTGGGTGGCAATTCAAGGAAGCGTTTGCGCTTGTGCCCAAGGTTGCAACGCTCGGTATCTCAAGCTTTCTCATGATATCGTCCCAGATGATTGGGTATTGCTCCATCTCGTTCCTCGCG
The DNA here is from genome assembly GCA_023335675.1 of Globisporangium solare. Classification (NCBI taxonomy): domain Eukaryota; phylum Oomycota; class Peronosporomycetes; order Pythiales; family Pythiaceae; genus Globisporangium; species Globisporangium solare. The sequence continues at coordinate 4,355 of JAADVP010000770.1, forward strand.
GGGCTGTTGCCGAATGCTGCCGTCATGGTCGCGGCGAATAGCATCTACGTCGTGTTGCTGTCGTTCTCGGTCATGCCACTCACGGCGTTTTGCATCGCGGCGGCGATCCGCATCGGAAACTCTCTAGGCGCTGGCCAGGCGCGCCGTACCTCGCTTCTCAGTCGCGTCGTGCTCGTGAGCGCACTCTCGATATCGCTACTGGCGATGGCGATCATGGGGATCGTCGCTTCACCCTTCGTCAACAAGTTCACGAGCGACGAAGACGCACGGCGCGAGGCGACGACATTGATTCGCCGACTCCTGCTGATGGTGCCCGTTATGGGCTTGGCACTTGGACTCCAGGGCATTTTCCGCGGCTGTGGCAAGCAAATGATGTTCGCGCGATCCAACTTTGCGTGCATCTTGGTTGTCAGCATCCCGTGCGGGTTGCTCTTGGCGATGCACTTTGGCAAAGGCGTCGAGGGGCTCTGGCTCGGCCAGATGGCAGGATTCTCGCTGTTCCTCGCTGCGTCGTTCCTGTGGCTATACCGTATCCAATGGACAGCCATGGCACACGAAGCCAAGCACAACACGGACCTGTATCTGACGTAGAGCAAGCAGAAACGAACGATTTTATCGCACCTTTTCATGAAATGTGCGAGTGCGCTCTGAGTAGTATGAAACATGCGATGCTCTATTATGCATGTGCGCCTCCCCTAATGTCCTCCTCTTGTGGACATCTGTACATGTGGACATACTTAAATGGACACACTTTACTTATTACGCACATGATCATGGACCTTTCCTACTACATCACCCAATATACGTCAAGTGTTTTCTTTTCTACACAGAGCAGAATCTCTTTCACGTCAAATGCAGATTCGTGTTGTGCTTGGCCTCGTGCGCCATGGCCGTCCACTTGAGGCGGTACAGCCACAGGAACGACGCAGTGAGAAATAGCACGTACCCAACCATGTGGCCGCGCCAGAGCCCCGCGACGCCCTCGTCGTACTGCATCGCCAAGAGCAATCCGCACGGGACGCCGATCAGGAACAAGAAGATAAAGTTGAGCTGCGCGCACATCATTTGCTTGCCACAGGCGCGGAAGGTGCCTTGAAGGCCGAGCGCCAGCCCCATGATCGGCACCATGAGCATGAGTCGATGGATCAGCGCCGTGGCCTCGCGCCGAGCGTCTTCGTCTTCTGTGAAATTGCCCGCAAACGACGATGCAGCGAGTCCCATGATCGCCATTGCCAGCAGTGAAACCGACAGCGCACTCACAAGCACGACACGGCTGAGCAGCGCAGCACGACGTGCCTGGCCGCCTCCCAAGGCATTTCCGATCCGGATCGCGGCCGCGATACAAAACGCCGTCAACGGCATCACGCAAAGCGCCAGGAGTGAGACGTAGATGCTGTTGGCCGAGATCATGATCGCGGCATTCGGCAAAAGGCCCGCGAGAAGCGAAATCGATCCATACCCGATCATCTGGGACGTCACCATGAGGAAGCTCGAGAACCCCAGAGTCGCGACCTTGGGCACGAGCGAAAAGGCCTCCGCGAGCTGCCACCCAGGCCAATGCTGTGTGAACACTTGGTTTCGCAGCACCACCGGCGCAAGCACAAGTGACTTCACACACCACGAGATCGGACTCGCTAACGCAATTCCCAGAAAGCCCAGCGACGTGTGGTACGCGAGCAAGTACGCGCTTGTGCCACTCACGACCCAGCTCAAGAGGGACGCGACCATGAACGGCGCTGCGATGTTCTGTGCCTGCAGGGAGCTCTTCATCGTCGAGTAGATCATGTCAAAGGGCACGGCGATCACGGCCAGCGCAAGAATCTTGCCCGTGAGCACGGCAATCGCCGGGTCTTGTCCGAGTGCCTCAAGGATCGAGCGACCGCTTAGCAGTACGAGCGCCATGACTGGGAATGCCATGAGGTAGAGCACGAAGCCCGCCTGAGAGAACAACCACATCTCCTTGAAGCGCTTGCCGCCGAATGCCTGCGAACAGAGCGTGTCCATCGCCGATGAGAAGCCGTTGATGATACCGTCGACGATAAACACTTGGAAGACCGTCGAGAGGCTCAATGCCGCCAGGTAGTGCGTGCTGTTGGTCGCGCTCAGGTGTCCCGCCATGACGCTGATCACCATATCGGGCATGATATCCAAGAGCCCAGCCACCATCTGTACACAACACAGAATCGAAGTCAAATCAGAGTCGTCCAGCGCTTTCGCGATACGAAAGATAGATAGATAGGGAAGAAGGCACGCACCATGGGCGTCGAGAGCCACGCCAGCTGGCGCCACTCGAACGCGATGATCTCGGCCGCGTGCAGCCGGTCGTCGGCCTGCACGGCCTGCTGCTCCTCAGCGTCGAGGATTGCGTCGGCGACCGCGAGCGCAAAGTCGGACTTCGTGGTCGCGAGCAGTAGCGGCGAGTGCTCGTCGACCACGACGGCGTCGGCGCGCGGCTGCAGCAGCGGCGAGACCACGGCCGCGTGGCGCGCAGCGGCGTCCAGCGTGTGATCGAGATGCTCCTTGCGCGGCAGGTCGAGCTTGTGCAGCAGCGCATCGTACGCGAGCTCCGGGAACTCCATCGCGCGCTCGGCAGGCGGCCAAATACGCAATGGCCGCGCCAATGGCCGAGCGAATAAACAAACCGGCGGATTGCATAGCTGCGCGGCTCCAGACGGGGCCGCGGGCTCCAGTAATCAGCGGAAGGCACGTGATGAGGGACGCGCGTTTTGTGGGAGCTCAAAAACCTCTGGAAGATGAGTGAGGAACGTTGATGGAAGCGAATTTGATAATTGTTTAACATGCTTTTGCAAGGAGATAATTGTTATGTGAGGTGGATGCTTTCAGAAATCAGCCATCATTATTGCAGTGCTCGAAAAACCAATTACGCTTAAATAAATGCTCCAAAATGGACATAGCTCAAGAGTAAATGACAGAATAGGTCTCTTGCTAAGTGTTTTCACGAATCTCACACCATCCTCTTTTGACACAGTCACAACCTCCTCTCACTGTTTCTCCATTTGCACTGCCCCATTACGTCATTCGTATTGGCGCCATCCCATAATCATCCATTCCACGCTCTGTTGATGTGCATGACGATGGACCAAGAGAAAGTGCAGCAGCGACATCAAATGTTGTTGCTGCATGCGCTTTTCCAGGGGTGTTGGGCAAGAGAGAATGGGGAAATAGCGTGTGCGTGTACTGCGCCAGAGTAGGTTTCTGTATATGCATTCATAGTAATACACGCCGATCTTCCACGTCCATATACTCGTACATGCGCGCCTCAGAACGCGTCGGCGACGGGCGCCTTGGCGCCGAAGCGCAGGTTCGTGTTGTGCTTGGCTTCGTGGGCGAGCTCGTCCCAGCGCAGGCGCCAGAGCCAGATGAGCCCCGCGAGCATGGACACCACGAGGCCCGACATGTTGCCCCACCAGAGCCCCGCGAGTCCCGCGTCGAGCTTGAGCGCATACCAGAGCCCCAGCGGCACGCCAAGCACGAACATGCACACAAAGTTGAACTGCGCCGCCACGAGCTGCTTGCCGCACGCGCGGAAGATTGACTGGATGCCGAACGTGAACCCGAGCAACGGGATCACTGGCAGTAGCTGATGGATCAGGTCGATGGCGACCTTCGTGGCCTCGGCGTTGGGCGTGAACGAGCGCGCGTACGGCTCGGCGATGAACGCCGTGACGACCATACCCACACACGCGACCGACACTGAACCAGTCAGCACAATGCGGCCAATGAGCGCCGCGCGACGCGCTTTCCCTGCTCCAAGAGCGTTGCCGATCCGGATCGCGCCGCCGATGCAAATGCCCAATAACGGCATGAATGACAGCACGATGACGGACGTGAAGATCCCATTCGCCGTGATCATGACGCCAGCATTTGGCAGCAAACCTGCGAGCAGCGAGATGAACGAGAAGCCGAGCATCTGGAACGTTGTCATGAGTACGCTCGAGACACCGAGCTTCGAGATCTTGGGCACCAACGCCATGGCTTCGTGAGGTCTCCACCCAGGCCACGATTGCTGGAACGCCTCGTTTTGCAAGATCACGGGCACGAGCATCAGCGACTTCATGAGCCAGCACAGCGGGTTCGCGACTGCGATGCCCAGGTACCCCAATGGCGTGTGGAACGCTAGCAGGTACGCGACGGTGCCACTGATGACCCACCCCACGAGTGACGAGACCACGAAGGGGAGCACGATATTCTGCGCCTGGAGCGCACTCTTCATGACCGAGAAGAGCACGCCGAACGGGATCAGCAGCGTATTGATGAGCAGGAACTGGCCCGCAATGTCTGCGATCGCGGGGTCTTGGCCAAGCGCCTTGAGGATTTTCGAGCCGCACACGAGCGCCGTCAGCATGAACGGTGCGCAGATCGAGTACATGAGGAACCCGGCCTGGCAGAATAGCCAGAGCTCCGTCAATTTCTTGGCGCCGAACGCCTGCGAGCACAGCGTGTCGATCGCCGACGACAAGCCGTTCAAGAGGCCCGCGATGAGCAGCATCTGGCACAAACCAGATAGGTTGAACGCGGCCAGGATCTGCGTGCTCTCGTTTGGGTTCACGTGACCAATCATCATCGTCAGCGCGAGCTCGGGCAAGATCTCCAGCATCGCCGCCATGATCTAGAGCAAGGTACTTTGTTAGACGGCTAGGATAAGCGAGCATGACGCTTCAAATACACTCACTTACCATGGGGATGGCCAGCTTGACGAGGAGCACGGATTCCTCCGAGACGATGCTCCACGCGTCCATCCTGTTGTCGGCCTCGATCGCGTCTCTCTCCTCGGCGTCCAGGATCGCTTCGACACGCTCGGGGTCGATCAGCACGATGTGGTTCCCGCTCGGCGTGGGCTTGAGCAGCGGCGAGAGCTCGCCGGCCTTCTTCGCGGCGTCCCCTTTGAACTGCTGCACAGGCACTTGGACCTCGGCGGCGTGCAGCACCTGCTCCAGGTGCTGCTCCTGCGGCTCATCGACCTTGTGGAGGAACTCGTCGTGCACGATGCGCGGCAGCTCCATGGCGCTGGGAACTGAAGGAAGGCGCTTGCGGGTCTCGGCGCCGATTGCGTTCTGGCCGACGAGAAGAAGCAGCACGTTATAGCGTCATCGCGCGCAAACCACCGCGATCCCTCGCAAGCTCCATCCGTTCAGGGTTTGCTGTTGTTCCTTCTGCGCCGCTCGGCACAGAGAAAGGCCATGGACCATGCCCATCACGTGGATTAACTTGATGCAGTAGAGTGCTGGGCATTAACATAATGCAGTATACCAATCGTGCTGGTTTTGTTTTTCTTCAAGCAGAACGGAAGCAGTGCGAGAACGAAAGGGATGTCGCGCCGCGTCCGCGCGAGTCGCCGCCAAAGAACGTCGGGGAGCAAGCGGTGTGCTGTTCTACTGGATTAGAGGCCGTTGAACTTTCCTGAGTGGAGGTTCGTGCGGGTGGCGATGATGAGTGGCTCACGTCCATCTCCGTCGCCATTTCTTCGAGTCTCTGATATGCATTTGTTGGTGGGTACGTATGCAATCTCTCCCAGTACAGTGCACAGACTGCAACTCGCGAAGGCTCCGAAACGGGTGAGCGCGGTTAACTGAACGCGCCGCACCAAAGTATCGTTCACTGTTCACTTTATTTGTCACTCAATTGCGTTTTTCCCCACGCACAAATTGTTCTGCATTAATGTAGGTTCTCCCCCAACTATCCCAGATCATTTAGAACGCGTCGGCCGTGGCGGGGCCCTTGCCAAAGTTGAGGTGCGTGTTGTGCTTGGCCTCGTGCGCGAGCGCATCCCAGCTGATGCGGTAGAGCCACACGACGCCCGCGAGCATGAACACGAAGAGCCCGACCATGTTGCCGAGCCAGAGCCCCGCGAGGCCGCCGTCCAGTTGCATCGCGAACAGCAACCCCACGGGCACGCCGATCACAAACATGCACACAAAGTTGAATTTCGCGCACAGCAATTGCTTCCCGCACGCGCGCAAGATGGACTGCATCCCAAAGGTGAAGCCCATCAACGGGATGATCGGCAGCAGCTTGTACGTGAGGTCCACGACCACAGCGGTCGCCTTGGGATCTGGTGTGAACGCGTACGCGTACGATTCGGCGATGAACGCCGTGGCGACCATGCCCACGCTCGAGATGGACACAGAGCCGATCATGACGATGCGGCCAATGAGCGCCGCGCGACGCGCTTTCCCTGCTCCAAGAGCGTTGCCGATCCGAATCGCGCCGCCGATGCAAATGCCCAATAACGGCATGAATGACAGCAAGATGATGGAGACAAAGATGCCGTTCGCCGTGATCATGACACCGGCATTTGGCAGCAAACCTGCGAGCAGCGAGATGAACGAGAAGCCGAGCATCTGGAACGTCACCATGAGTACGCTCGAGACACCGAGCTTCGAGATCTTGGGCACCAACGCCATGGCTTCGTGAGGTCTCCACCCGGGCCACGTGGCTTGAAAAAGCTCGTTCTGGACGATCACAGGCGCGAGTGCTAGCGATTTCACGATGAAGCACAATGGACTCGCCAGCGCGATGCCCAGGTATCCCAACGGCGTGTGGAACGCCAGCAAGTACGCAATGACGCCGCTCACGATCCACCCGATGAGCGACGAGACGACAAAGGGGAATACTATGTTCTGCGCCTGGAGCGCGCTCTTCATGACCGAGTAGATCATGCCGAACGGGATCGCGAGCGCGTTCACAAAGAGGAACTGGCCGGCAATCTTGGAGATCTCTGGGTCCTGGCCGAACCACACGAGGATGTGGGTGCCACTGAGCAGTGCGACCGCCGTGAACGGCATGCACATCGCGTACATGAGCAAGCCGGCTTGGCAGTACAGCCAGAGCTCCATCGTGCGCTTGCCTCCAAAAGCCTGGGAGCACAGCGTGTCGATCGCCGACGAGAGGCCGTTGAGCAGACCTGCTAACAGGATCATTTGCACGAGGCCCGACAGGTTGAACGCCGCCAGGATCTGCGTGCTCTCGTTCGGGTTCACGTGTCCGACCATCATGGTCAGTACCATGTCCGGAATGAACTCGAGCAGCGCCGCCATGATCATCGGGACCGAGAGCTTGACCAAGATCACCGACTCCTGCGTAACGATGTCCCACGTTTTCATGCGTGCGTCGGCCTCGATTGCGTCCTTCTCCTCGGCGTCCAGGATCTCCTCAACTTTGTCGACATCGACGACGACGATGTGGTTCCCACTTGGACTCGGCTTGAGCAGCGGCGTCGACTCGCTGTTCTGCTTCAGCTGCGTCTGCCTCTTCAGCGCGACGCCGTCGGCGTCAAACACCACGCGCTTCTTCGCGTCCGCCAGCTCCTTCACGGGGATCTGGACCTCGGCGGCGTGGAACACCTCGGCGAGGTGCTGTTCCTGCGGCCCCTCGAGCTTGTGCAGGATTTCGTCGTGGACGATGCGCGGGAGCTCCATCCGTGTCTGTTCTGTCTGCACTCGAGCTGACGGTGTTGGACTTCGAGCGAGCTTGCTCGCGACGGCTCCGATTTCACTCTGCGCTGAGCGGACTGACTGACAGCGGGCAGCGCAGACGAAATTCGGCGCCTCTCCTCCTCCCTTCACTCGCTGTCCGGGGCCATCGATCACGAGGCGATGATTCGTAGCCTGCCCCTCTCTGTGGGCGGTTCCACGCATCCATCCCCGCACAGAGAACCCACAAGCGAGCCTCGTTCCAAAATGATGATTTATGACCGAATAACTTATCCTAGTACAATGAATGGAATGAGATTTCGGGCCGCCCGCACACTCAATGAAAAGAAAGAAATTGAGACGTTCGGTGATAGTGTCGTCGCAATGTAGCCACTGTGTGCTCTGCGTGACGTAGTATAACAGCCGCTGCACTCATTTTCAGCACCAGAGAGCGTGTGCGAATCCGCATCGTTGACTGCTCAGGCCGTTATGGAAGCAGCGAAATTTGCAGGCAGTAAACGAACAGTGCAGGGTACTGAATTAATAGAGCGCTAAAGAAAATAGGTACCGCGGTTGATTGGCATCATCATGTGATCCTGGAACTGTTGATTTTTGGTCATAGAAAGGGCACACATACATTTTCCAAGTCTCTCGGCAACGATGGGTAATCTACCAACATTCCGGTTTCTCGGAATGCATGTATCTTCGAGCAACACACACAAACCCAGTGTCATCGCCATTCCAGTCTTGCTTTGGGCACGTTTCGGAGCGAGCGAATTCAGCGAGAGAGAGAGCATCGTGCATCACTGCCAGCCGTGTGCGCGCATGCCGCCAATCGACGCAAGCGCTTCTCGCGACTTGCTTTTGGTTTCTTCGGGCGCCTGGATCGATGGCGTTTGGCTGCGCGTTGATTCATAATCGCTCGGAAAAGCGGCGCCGCCCATCCCTCCTCTCTGGGATGAGTAGCCATGTCAACCACCCACGCACGTTTGCTACAGTATTGCACCCGCAATGCGGTCATTCTCTCTCAAAGCAGATCGTGCGTGCGTTCTCAGTTTTTAAACAAAAGCTTTCATGTGCGCTTTTCTGAAGGTGATGGCCATTTACAGTAAGCAGACAGTCCAAGCGGCACGATGCCAGTGAGTTGACACTCTGGGAGCAGGCAGCGTCAAAGGCGCTTTGTCGCTAAAGATCACCGCATCCCAGAGGATGTTCCTTCGCGGTCGCGAAGGAACATCCAAGCAATGCGCGATACTGTAGGCAGTTGCCAACTGCGTAGATGTTGTCAGAGAATTACAGGACGCAGGACCTACCCACTGAACCGATCGATGACGCGTGGGGGCACGAAGGTCGCTGCCTGCACGGGCTCGGTACAGTATCACGTGTGCTGCGCATCCTTCAACAGCAGCAATCCGTCCGTGACAATCTGTAGACACTGAGACGTAAGCACTGGAGCGTGGCGGATTGCTTAGTGACTGCGAAAGTGCGCTTCGCGATTTTGCCCAGCAATAGGTATCCGCAGTATTTTATTCGGGCAGTTTAAATATGGACAAAGTCTGCGCAACTGTGCAAGCCACTGCCGTATCTTGTATCCCACGACGCGTTTGCGTTCCATCGTGGGGACTACACTTGCCCTCAAATGATCCCAAGCGACGAGCCTCGCGGCTTTCGCAGAAATACTTCCAGAAGCAGGGTTGTCTGCAGCACCGCAACACATGGTCGGGTCTCTGGCGACGCTGCCACCATGCCCAGGATCTTCTGCACGAACGTCGTGAGCAGCTCCAGGCGAACCTTCGTGGTCGAGACGAACTGGAATCCCTGCCGCGGCTGCTTCACGCCGCCGTTGATGTATTGCAGCATGGGGCCGCAGAACGCGCACGTTTCGTGGTCGTTGGGTAGACCACTGTTGCTGTGAGATACAAGCGCACAGTTGCGAATCGCGTGGCGGAGCTCGACAAACTCACCAAAGCGGTGTTCGACCTCGTAGTCGGGCTCCTCGGACTGCGACAGCATCGAGTCTCGCGCAGTGGCGGTGCTGCGGCGGCCGCCGCAAGATTCCCGGCCGCGCGTGCGGAAGAAGAACTCTTCGGGCGTGATCCGCACCACCGGGGTCTTCTGGTGCGCGTGGTACAAGTGCACGCTGAGCACAAAGTACTGGTGTCCGCTACGCTTGACGACGCGGTCGACGGCCACGGCCGTGATGCGCTCAAGCGCGGAGCTGGTCTGCGTGGCCGCACTCATCTGTTCTTTGGCTCCTGCAACTGTTGGCTCTGTTGCTCTTCTGGGAGCAAAATGCGGAATGGGACGGGTCCAATGAAACAAATCCCCAGTGGTGCGTGTGTCACAGGCTCATCGCCCCCTCGTGGGAAAAATTTGCGTGGACCCATATGGACACGCGAGACGGCATCTATTATATAATACTCGCTGCTGGCTGATTGCTCCGTGGTACGGGGCGGCGAGTATTACATCACGCCCTGCGACGTGGTGGAGCTCTGCAATGAAGAATGCGCAGGACTCGCGGCCATCTCGGACGAAACAAGCACTTTGGTGGTCGCCGTAGTTGCTCCGATACGATCTACAATAGAGAGGGTGGGATGGATCTTGCAGAGCATCGATAAACCTGTTTACTATCACAAAAAGGCTTTTGTGGCGCAACTCGCTGCACCTCGCATATTAGGCAAAAATCCGTTTTTCAATTGTTATCATGCGCGCTGCCAAGTCGCTTTGTTCCTTGTGGAATACGGCTTCTCGCTGCCTTGACGGGTGTCGTCGGAACCTCGCCGCCATGATGGCGGCTGGCAGCGCGTTCCCGATGGACGCAGTGAACAAAGTGGCGAGCAGAAGCCATTTCATGGTTCAGGCCAGTCGATGAGTTGACTCCACTCACCAAGCGCCCGTGCTGTGTAATGGGTTGTACCTAGCCATTACAGAAGATGGATCTGTCCTCAGATCTGGTGTGGGACACACAGCCTTCAGCGTGCATAGTAGTGACATATGACAAAGGGATTACGGTACACGAGAT
>JAADVP010000771.1:0-14797 GCA_023335675.1 Globisporangium solare
CAACAACAAGTGTCCACGAGTGCCGTAGCAGTGCGGAGGCTCATAGTATCCTATAGGACAGCCTGTACTCCCAGGCATTGTTACGGAAGACATCGAGAAAAAATAGGTAGTCGCTTTAGTTTTTTCGAAGGTGACATTCTCGATGAATTCCGTAATAATTGAACGAACTGGAAAGTTGAACTCGCAATGCGGCAGCTGGCCGCTCAACTGCACAATAAAATGCACCATCGTGGATTCTTTTGTTGCGTTGCGATGGAACGGATCATTGCGTGATTTCCTCGTCGAACTTGCGTAGCCATTAGTCACACTTGGCTGGAACTCTGTCGCGCTGTCGGCTGATAGGGACAAAAAATGTGTGTGAAATGAGTGGATCTTGCGTCACCAACAGTTGCAACTCTGGGTCATCGGATGTGGCCGGTTAGACAAGCAAATTACACGATCCGACACTGCTCAAACCTACAGCCAGCCTCAGCCTACTCAAGCCACACTAAGCAGTGCAATTACGTCTGTGCAAGCGGCGAGCCAGAAACCATAACTGAGTTCGGCGCTCAACTGAATTCAGTTGACCCTTGCGCCAAGAGGTGGCGAAACCACAGGTTAACACACGAGCGCAGCCGTTGTGTGTAGCGCAGTTGCCCTTACAGCAGGCGATGAAGCCATCTAATGACCAAAGTTGCTCTATTGCTTTGTGGATATGTAGCAATTTTGCGAAGCAGGGCCGGCTGTTGAGATTTTGGACAAGCACCAGTTGACTGACTGGCTGGGAACCGATCGCCAGCATGCGCAAATGCACATGTGGAAACCAGCGCATCCGTCTCAGTGCGTGGCACAGTCTCCAGGGACACGGGCGCGTAGCTATCTCTGGCTTCGCACCGTGTGTGCGACTCTGTCGTGGTCATCACGCCCACTGCGACCACTTATACAGAAATGCAGTACTATCGAATTGAGAAAGGCAAAGTCCCATCATCAGAGCTGTCAAGCACCAAGCAAAACACAGCATGTGCTGTACACGTAAGATAGGAGCGATAGATCCATTCACTTTTTTTAATCGAATTCCCAGTCCAACTGAGTTTCGTTTATCGAAGAACCGAAGCAAGTGTGTACTACCACACACGCGCGGCGACAACGTACCCATCCACCATCGCGATGATGGATGGTGCTTGGGTGTACCTATAGCTACACGTTCCCAGTGCTTCTCCGCTTGTTCTTCTTATTCCTTTTCACGCAAGCAAGCATACGGACCCGTGGGATCAGACGCAGAGCCATTCAATACTGGCATCTGTCTCTTTCTTCCGGGAACAATGCATGGAATTGCAGCATTCGTAGCCATCTATCCACTCGGAAGTGGACACGACGCACAATGCTGCGCTCAAACAAGAGGAGCGCACAGTCCAGACTCGCACCCATGGGTGAGCGCCGTGGTGGCGATGGAATGCACATTGGCGCATTTGCATGTGTCCCGACACCAGCTACAGAGCTGCACGCAATCCAAGACGCGCTTTGTTGCATGAAAGCGAGGGTCATAATTACTAGGTCTGGCTCAGTTGACACAAAAGACCACACCGCAAGCACCAGCACATCCTTTTTCCGTCCATTTCGCGGCGGTTTCTGTTCTGGACCGCAGGTCTCTTCCCACGCATTGCACACGTGCGACTTGGCGCGCGTCAACGATTTTGCAAACAAAGACTTCCGTTTTCTCGCCATGGCCTGCGCGAGGAATAGATGACGGCGATCGAGGGCGCAGCGAGGCGCAGTGCGTGGCGATGGCTCGGCAGTTGACCCGCACACGCGAACACACAAACGCAGAGAAAACGATCAGGACAGCAGGGCAGCAACAGCGTCACGAGCCTCGTCTGTTTTCTTGTATGCTCGATCTGATCTGAAACGTGCAGTCCACAAAACCGGCTGCGCACAGTAAGCCACAGAAAGTATTCACCGCTCTGCCGATCTGCAGTGCATTCCCTTCTGTTCTGGAGCCTTCTATAATAGATGCGATATGCAAAGTTGAGTCTGTACAGCCTTCACATTGGTACCTCAAAAGACCTCATAAACGGATATTGCGACAGGTTTCAGCTGGACCAAGTACCGACCGATCGTCGAGTTGTTGGCCTTGGCGTGGATAGCCGCACGAAAATCCTATTCTGGCAAGAAAGAATCCGATATTCGACTCGAACAAAAGCAACAATACCTCTTATTATGGCTGCATGTTCAGGTCTAGCGTCGACATAAAGGCAGCAAAACCCTCTCTTTTTTTTTAATATTGTTTGACGATTAGTAGACGATCAGCAGCGAAAAATAGAAAACAGCTCAACAAAAGCCGCACCAGCCACTCAAAGCGCGCACGCCATCCCTTTTCAATATCGCAAGCGCTGCCAACGACATGAAGAAGCGTGATAAACAATCCTGGAAACGCATGAGTGATGGACGGGCCGATGAATGGATGGCGTGTATGCCCTCAAGTGATGCGTGTTTCAAGCAGTGCATGCGTTATCATATCGGAAGGAGCGGACAGCGTGCAGCAATGTGCCTAGGTCGCTCGGCGATGAGATAATCGAGACCTACTACATCATAATATACACAAGCAGAAAATATCTGAGGCAGTACAACAAGGATACTGCGTTAATAAGTCTGCTCATTTCGCAAAATATGTCTTTACATTATGAAAAGAGTTGACGATGGCGTATGTCGGAGGAGGAGATGCTTTATAAACACGTGCGCTTCCGTTTTGAGGGAAAGCGTGGACAGCGCGGCTTAGAGCGGCTTCGAATACGAAAAATAAAGCCAACAATTCAACAAATCTGCCACCGAACAGTCCAGAAAAAAGATCAAGAACCGAAACGCCTTGTGCCAGGACTTTTGCGACATCTATTCACCAATCTCAGTCCACCCGCTTTCCCGGCCTGTGTCCACTGGCCACACCGTGATGGGGACTTTATTGACGCAGGTTAGTCGCCCCATCGCAGCTGAGACTTTGGGGCGAGTTCAATAGTAGCGAGCAAGGCACGGTCTCTGCCTCTTCTCCATCATCCTCGTCTTAGTCTCTACGCGCGCCACCGAGGCCGCAGCCTACGCAGCTGCTATCTCCCTCCCCATTTGCGAATCGGAGCTCTTCAGTGCAAGTGCAGAGCGTCCACCTGTGGCACTAGTTTGTGTCCATTTCAGAGCGACCAACTCTGTGTCAGTCAACTCATACGCTTGCAGTTATTACAGTTACCGGAGCTGTACAATCCACACGTGTGGCGATGGTCGACCGAGGCAGCAACCTGTATCCGCCGTTCACGCCCACGGCGCGCGAGCAGGCCGAGTACGAGAAGACGGCGCAGCGGCTCCTGGATTCGACCGTGCAGCACTACCAGCTCTTCAACTTCCACTACCACCGCGAGATGAGCCGCAAGCGCTGGAAGGCAGTCAAGTCGAGAGAGTACATGACGGTGTACAAGGAGCGTGACCCGCTCCCCGTGGAGCAATGCGACGTCGGCAGCGACTGGAAAGACCCCAAGCTGCTCGTGGCCACAGGCACGATCGTGGGCCAGCTGGACGAGGTCATGTACGGCATCGTGACCCCCGACGCTGAGTCGATGCTGCTCAAGGCGTCGATCACGAAGAACCGGCTCGTGGGCGGCGCCGTGCTGACGCAGATCCACGGCCCATCGATCCGCGAGCCTTTCCGGTTTCTCGGCGTGAAATGGTTCGTGATGGCGCCGCCAATGACGCTGCACGGCATGATCTGGGCACGCGACGCCGTGTTTATCGAGTCCACTGGCATCACGACGCTCTCGAATGGCGATCGCATCGGCTACCAGCTCATGCAGTCTGTCGATATCCCAGGGTACGGGGAGCTCGATCCGCAGCGCTCGGTCGTGCGTGGCCGTGTCTCGTCATGCTCAATCTTCAAGCAGCTTGGGAACGGCACCATCGACGTGTACGTGCGCGGTTACGTCGAGGCGTTCGGCAAAGTGATGGACTCAGTCGCACTGAAAACGGCAGCGAGTGGTTTCCTGAGTTCGTGGAACTCGGTCGGTTGCGCGAAGTGCAAGAAGGTCATGTGGTGCATCCAGCACCCTGTGTGCCGCCGACGCAGCAGCGAGTACGGTGATGGCCCCGACAACTCGGCGTCAATGAACGGCGCTGGAGTGACACACAACCACAGGTGCTGTGCGTCGTGCAACAAGCGGTTCGGCACGTTTGCCAGCGCAGAGATGTGTATCCTGTGCAAGCAGTGGATGTGCTCGAAGTGCCGCGTGGTCTCCAAGGTGCGGCGCGTCGACAACGAGTTGCGTCTCGATACGGCGGACGCGACCATCTGCAAGGCGTGTGTTGAACACGTGGACGAGCTCGACACGCTCAAGATCGCGACACAGGAGATCCGCTCGGGCCGGTTTGCGCCCAAGCGCTCGGCGCCTATGATCAAGTTGTGGTCCTTCCGAGGGAGACGCAACAGCGGCGACAGTCGACGCGACAGCTCGATGCTGCTCTTGCCAGCGGACCGGAATGCTGGCTTCTCTGTGAATCGTAGCACTGCCACGAGCTCCGGCGACGGCGTGCAGCTCTTCGACCCAACGCAGCTGTACGACAGCAGCAAGTCCCACGACCACTTGTCGGACGCAGAGGAGCACGACGACGCTGCGGCTGCCGCCCACGGCAGCGACTACTACTTTGATCACTACCCGTGCCGGTCGCGGTCGCCCGACTTGACGCCGCCCGAGTACGAGGACGAGGCCGACGACGAGTACGAGCACTTTGCGGGCAAACTGAACTACGTGCCTCGGCATTTCCAGACGTTTGGCGTCAGTACCATCAACGACGACGCCGTATACAGCGATGATGAGACCGCCGACCTGGGGCCACGCGTCGTGTCGCCCGTGCCGTCGCCGCCATCGCGAAATCCGCCGAATGTCGCCGAGGATTTTTTCAAACAGCTCCAGACGCTGCGCGCCGCGACGGAGCAGACGTACCAGATGACGCTGCAGACCACGAGCACGCACATCCAACGCCAGACGAGCAGCAAAACCGTGCTCTACCCATGAGCGCGTATGCGCCTTTGTGTGTGTATGTGTGTGTGCGTGAAGGATAGTCCACTAGGGAGAGTAAACAAGCCGCCAAACAAATAAGCATATAAGCTGGCTTTGCACGCGGATAATATCTATGTCGAAATAAAACGACAAACACAACCAGAAAGCCAATGCTGTGTCTCCGGTTCCTCTCAGAGCAATGTACCTACACATTTCGAGTACGCGTATCGCTCGTTTGCAGCGTCATCTGGTAAATCGACTCGTTCGCGACTTGGAGTGCGACCATTTGCGCCCAGATCTGCTGCTCCTTCGTCGCGTCGCCGCTATAGAAGTTCTCGCCGCCCGCTGTGCCGTAGTCGACGAGTTTGCCCAGACACACTTTGTCATCATCATTGTCGTCGAAAACACTGTCTGTGTCAAAGTCATCGTCCGTGTCTGGCGCCGTGGGAAACTCGTGGGGGCGAGGCAGCGACCGCGCCAAGATATCCATCTCGTTCAACGACAGGGACACAAACGACAGCGGCGCCTCGGAGTCCGTCGAGAGCGTGTACCCCGAGAGGCTGTTGCTGTTTGCCATCGTGTTTGTACGGCTCAGTGGGTGCCGTGTCGCGGTCTTGGCGCGCTCGGCTGGATGCCGGTCGTCATCCTCCCTCTCGACGTCGCTTTTCGCCACAAACGACGAGAGCTTTCTGCTCTTGACTCCTACCTTGCCATGGAAATCCCAGAGCTTGACCACCGGTGGCGAGTCTGCAACTGGCGCCGTGAATCGACCCGAGCGGATCTCGTGCTTGACGATCTCAACTGGGTCCTGCTGACTCGCGGTTGTGATGCGGCTCTTGCAAAGGACCGCGTCGCTCTCGTACAGACTCAGCTCCTGGTGGTCCACTTCACGCAGCGTCCAGTTGATACGGCACCTGGAGCACACAGAAGACACATCTCACCATGCTGGAAGGGCCGAAACTTCTTGCTGCACCCACCACAGACTCTGGAGCGCTCGGAGGTGCTCATTTGGTGCTGCTGCTTTTGCTGCACGCGCCACAAGATCTTCTTGTACTGCGCGCACCCGACAGAGTTCCAGGAGCTCAGGAAGCCCCGCGCACATGTCTTGAGCGCGAGCGAATCCGTCACTTTGCCGAATGCCTCCACGTAGCCTTTCAGGTAGATGTCCACGGTTCGATTCTCCAGCTGCCGGAACAGTAAGCACGAGCACACGCGCCCGCGGACGATCGACTCGTGCTCCAGCGTGCCAAACTCCGGGATCTCGATGGATTTCATGAGCTGGTACCCGATCCGTTCGCCATTGGGGAGCTTGACGACACCCGTGGCCTCGACGACCACCAGGTCTCGCGACCAGATCATGCCATTGAAGCTCGTAGGCGGGGCCAATGCGATCCACTTGACGCCCACGAACCGGAACGGCTGCTCCACGCTCGGACCCTCGATCTGCGCGATCAGCGCGCCGCCCACGATGCGGTTCTTCGTGATCGCCGCCTTGAGCAGCATCGACGCGCCGTCGATGGCCACGTGGCCGAACATCGCGTCGTCCAGGTCGCCGACAATCGTGCCGGTCGTGACGAGCAATTTCGGATCGATCCAGTCGGGCCCCGTCGACGCGCAATGCTGCAGCGGCACGGGCGCGCGCTCCTTATACACAGTGAGGTTTTCGCGCGTCTTGACGGGCTTCCAGTGCTTGCGGTTCAGCTGGCGGCCGTGCTCGTGGTGGAACGCGTCATAGTCGCGGAGCGTCACGTCCAGGAGCTCTTGTGCCGACGCGCGGTATGTTGCGCGCTGCGCCGCCGTGGGCGAGAATGGAGGCAGCATCGTCGCTGCAATTGCACGAGTGGGGCGGGACGGCGATAATGGGGCGAGAAAACGGAGAGCGGAGCTGCTCGTCGGCTACACGTGCAGAAGGCGCGCGTGCGACGCGAGGATGGATGCCGCAACGCATGGCTTTTCCTCTTTTTCGGCCCGTGAGAATCCTTATGGACGAGACAAGGCACGTCGCTGGAGTCAAGTCGGAGTTACGCTACATCAGTGGGTTTTGTCGTCATGTGTACCTGATTTGGGGCTGAACGCGGACTAGAGTACTGTGTTTAGTGAGGAAGTGGCTGCGACACCAGACCTTGAAGCGGGCTGTGGCTGTTGGACCCGCAGTGAAAATTCCCCTCTGTAAAGGGACCTTCCAAATTGAATATTGAAGACAATTATTGCCAATTACTAATTGGTTGCTAGGAACCATGTCCACTTTACTCCTGTTGATGCATGCGGGGATTCAAGAAGCAGAATTTGGGAAAAAGGATATGGAGAGGGAGGAACACGGCATCTTTAATGGCCTCGTATGCCATCATCATCCCACTCTTTGGTTAATTTATGCAGATTCTGAGGAGCGGTTCGCGTAAATCAACCCAAAGTAGGGAACAAATCGGACAAATTGCTGCTTGTCTTTAGCGACCTCACAATATCCATTTCCCCCGAGCTGCACTGCCAAATTAACTCTTCCCCCAGCAGTTGATCTCGAGGCGAACAAGGTTGAAGGGCTCAACGCGTCGCCTTCAGCTTGCAGTTCACGACTTACCCGAGCAGTTTAGCCCCTGGTTCGCAGAAGTATGAGGTCAACGCTCGACAAAAAGACTGGGCATGCACATGCGATCGGTCTATCACACACACAAGCTGCAAATCGTACAATTCGAATCGGAAGTTATCAGCTTCTATAAACAAAACTCGGGGAGTGATTATTTCTTTCCGATTGCTTTGGTGCAATCTACAGAATTGGACAGCCTCGCAGAACTCTTTGATGCGACCTTTATTCACTGTGTCGCGGCAGTAGATTCCCAATTGGTGTTAGAAATATCGTATCAGACCCCATTTGGCTTATTTCCAAAGTGTAGGGCCGGAACGCGACTGTCGGCCATTTCTTTTTTGTGACTCTCCTCAAGAGGCAATCATTACACATCCGTCTTGTCCTCATTTGCCACCCATACCACATGCACGTCCGCGCTGATGCCTACTTGCGTGTTTGTACGTTTGAGGGCATCCTGTTGTATGCATTGTCTCTGCATCAGTATGCGCCCTGACCGCCATCCATTCTCTTGGTATTGTATGCGCCGTTTTGACAATGTTATCCGGTCGGATATGAACGAGTGTGCAGCTCGTTTGTAGGCCCTGGCCGTGATATTAGGCACGCCTGCTGTCGGACCGCATCAGAGGGACTCTGACAAGTTGCCAACAAGCTCTGTTGCCTGCCACTTCTATCTGGCTACGCACAATGAGTGGTAATCTCGTGGATCAGAGATAGTCTCAAAAGTTGCCAACGAGCGGCGCCAGAAGCGAGAGCAAATGGTCGATTTGTATCCACCGCTTGTCCTGAGTGGGACAGTCGGCGTCCATCCACTCTCGGTCCCAGGGCAGGAAAGAGCGAATGGCCCTCACTCTGGGCCTTGAGCAGATAAGGGTATCGACCTGTAGTTCTAAAAGGAGATCACGAGATCGGTAACGGGCTCACTTATAAATACGAACCCCGTTATTGAGCTTCTAGCAACAACAAAAAACCTGTTGTTGACAACACGAATACAACATGTACGACCAAGTCATTTGTAGATACCGCTGAATCGCTCTTTGGGTCATCTCAAATTGTCGTTGCAGAAATATACGAGGACGACACTTCATTTTTGAACGCTGGTAGGGGATGTTGCCTACCTTGTCGATGGGTGTTACTGATTAAGCGATGGACAAAGTAGCATCTCAGCAAGCATCGATAACGACGGGTCCGTGACTGCCAAGCCGTTTTCTGAAAGTGCATGTTCGGGTGCCGCAATTATCGCCATAGCTATCAACGCGAGCTTCATCCCGAACGGCATTTGCTTTGACGGCAGATTCAAGTACTACACGAGCGCGGGTTTAGTGGTAACGCCCTCGCCAACGTCGACCAGCGCGTCGACCGGAGCCTCTAGATCGCTTGCCAGCTTGGTGATCGCCGTCGGTGGCGCTGTGGCCGTATATGCTCTCTAAACGACGCGAGCATACCAGCGCCTGCACTGCACTTCAGGTTTCCCGCCACGGTAAACTCGGTGTCCTCGCTGCTTTGCTGGATCCATACCATCTATTATAACACATTTGTTACTTCATCATCTGTTGCGCCCCACCCCGTGTTGACGAAAGGAATTGTGCTGGTGCTGATTCACAATTGCTCTGTTAAAGAAAATCAAGAAAGTCGGATCGTTTTGAGACGATTGCAACCCTCGACGACGATACTCGTGCTAGTAATGTCTTGGAATCGTGACTTAAACACGTACTCAACGAGCACGACGCTAGGCAAACAACTTCAAACAAGGCCAACGACATCGGCTCAAGCAGCCAGAATGCCCCCATCGTTGTACTTTGTGATACTGAGGACGTGAATGATCGTGCTGATTGGGTGGACCCTCGAGCAAGATGAGCCATAAAGTCCAGCAAAGGCAGCCATCGGAAGCGTGTGAACAATTGGTGGGAACAAATGCGAAAACGTTACTTTTCTCTTGGTACAGAGGTGGTCATCAAAAGACACTTCTTACCGCTTTGATGATACACGACTCTTGGTTTCATCGCATCTTCAATTCAGTAGCCGTGTATTGGCTTACCCACGAAAGCTCTTTACCCTGCCACACAAAACCAATCGGCAGGCGCCACATAATACCAACTGATGCGACCAAAGCAGCGACTTGAGTGGCGAGTTCCAATTGCGTCTCTTCATTTCTAGTGAGCCGCCCAGCATGAACTGGGTAGCCGAATACAATATCATGCGGTAGACGTCACGTGAGGACGCGATTACATCAGCAGTGTACCACACGCTTTCTACCTGCACTTATCTCGCGTCAACGCAATGCCAGGTATCCGGGAAGCGCGCCAATCTCGTTCTTTTCCGGTCAAGTCCAACCATTTCGCTGGTCGTCGCAAATCATTGACTTTCTCTACAATGCACCAAGGGTTTTCAGCTCTTCCATGAATGCGTCATACTCCTTGGACACGGAGCCGTCGCCCGCTGAAGTCGAAGAAGGCAAAGGCTGTGCTGCGGACGCAGATGGAAGCATATCCATTGAGGTCGCTGGGCGAGGCACTGGGTTCATTAAAGTTGCCGCTACACGGCTCGCTTGCTGGCGCACTTCTGATGCAAACGACCTGGCAGGCGAACGGCGCTGTACTCGAAGCGCTAGAGGCACAAGAGAGCGCAATTGCGCTTGCTTCTCCTCGCGATCTTCGTGCTCGTCCTCATCGTTGTCAAAGCCACTTCGAGCTGTTGTGTCGTCATCCTGAGCATCGTAGTCCATCCCATCGGCAGAAGGATACGACGCAACGACACTATCTTCGTCATCTTCCACCTCCATTGCACTAGGTTTGCTATCATCTGTCCCGCTCTCGTTGTCACTCTCCCCATCATTGAATGCACTAGGTACCACTCCCAGTGCAGCTGGAGGTGGCGGCGGTGGTGGAGGAACCACTCCCACTGCGTTGTACGAATCAGCCTCGACCGGGGCTGGTGGAGGCCGTGGGGGTGCAATCGCTGAACTTGGTGGTGGTGGTGGTGGAGGCGGATGAAAAGGGACAGCACCATGCGGAAGCGGTGGTCGCGGAGGGACCTGAATAGTTCCCGGTGGAGGCGGGCCTGCCGGTAGTGGTGGTCGCTTCCCAGGCCGCTTGGGGAGCTCTAGAGAAGCAAAGGCAAACCATACAATGAATAATCAGACACATTATGCGTGGAATTTGCGAACAACCATCTTAAAAAATAAGGATAATGCAGCATACCTGGCGGTGGTGGTGGGGGCACCATTCCTCCTCGACCTTGAAATCTTGGAGGTGGTCCTCTTCCTTGCATGTGACGAGGAGGACCGGCGTGATGCGGTCGGTGCTGTGGAGGCTGACGCGGCCGTGGCGCTTGCGCTTGAGGCACGGGAGGTGGCACGCGGTACATTTGCGGTCGTCCCGGTGGTGGTGCGCCGAAAGGGTTGAGCGTTGGGTGATAATAAATGGAATTCTATCCGCAGTAACACGAACACGTCAGTGCATAGCGACGGCGGAAATCCAACAGCGTTGGGGAAGAACAAAAAATATTACCTCCGGGCTCTGGTACCGCTCTTTGTTGGCCTCTGTCAGTTCTTTCATCGTCTACAACGTCAGAAAAGAAAAAGAAAAGCTGTCAAACACAAGTGCTGCAAAGCATTCTCTTTGAGGTCATTGTAGCGCCCCCACCTTCGGTGCGTGTTGCGCGGCTTGCTGCTCCTTCTTCTGCTCTGCTTCTACCTGCCACCAGCAGACCGAATTTCACAAGAAAATACACACTTAGCAACACAAACAAGCACCAATTAAATGTCATCGTAGCGCACTGCAACACAGACCTCTTTCCGCTTCTTGAGCACAGCATTGAGGGTATCTTCAAGCTGCACATACGCCGACAAGTAACACACACACAAGCATCACACCAAGCCATCTTGCCTATATCTTGTTATGCGCTTTTTTGTTGTTATTGTTGAAAGTACGCACCTCTTGCTTCCGCTTCCTAGTGGGTCCATCCATCGGGTTCATCTGCACCTGGCGCTCCAACATCTTCAACTATGCACAAGAACAACAACAAAAGCGCATCCACCGCGTGCAATCAGCACAAACCTCCCACGTCTGTCAATGCGCTGGATCCACCAGCTGCATCGCTTGCATTCTCAGAACCAAAAAAGCGTTCACACCTTGTCCTTGAGCTCCTCGGGGTCCATGGTCGCCAGCTTTTCTTTCTTCTCCCGCTGCCGCTCCACTTTGTGCTTCTTCAGCTCCTATACACACGCACCAGCACACATGCGTCAACGTAGCGCCCGTAACCGGCACAGGGAACGGAGGGCCTTTGCCGAGTAAATAAACAAACGCGCAGACACCAAACAGCGCACGTGTGGCGCATGCGCCACTCTTCTCAGCCCAGCGAGAGCATACAGACACACAAGCAAGTGCAAGCATAGGCACGTGCGCACAAAATAGAGAGACACACACACGCACCTTCTTCTTCTGCTCCCTGCGGAACGCGTCCATGGGGTTGAGCGACTTCGCCATCGTCGCCGAGCGCTTTTCGCGGTTGCGTTCCGTTCAATCTCGACCAAATGCGCACGCAGTAAATGCTGGCTAACTTCTGCTAAGTGCGAGTGACGTCGGATTGGATAGAAATAGCGTCGTGTAGACTTTCATTGAATAAAATGCTTTAGTTTGTGTTTGTGGGTCCGAAGAGCCATACTGAACACGCATGTAGTAGTTTTAGGGGCGGCCAACCCTCGAGTGGTTTGTGTGAGGGGCTTGCTCGCCTGATGTTGCTGTTGCTCCCACGAACGAAAGCCCTCTCGCAGTTCCAGGAATCGAACTTCGTTCTCGACACCTCAGCGTCATGCGCCCAGCGCTTGGACGTGACCACGTTGCATCGACGCAACTAACTGCATGCTTTTTGGTGATCTAGGCGAGTTCGTCGCCTGCAGTCTCGCGGTCTGGTGCTCTACTGTAATACACACACACACGCACACACAGAGGGGCCAAAAGGCGAGACCTTCCGCATGATAATTTTGCTGCCACGATATCTTTTCCGAATGGGAAAATAATAATATGTGACATCGGTACATATTAATCGCCGAAGCGGCACGCAAAGTGGGGGGAGAGACACGACTTTGTCCGGCGTAGCACAGGATGCCTCACTCGCTAGCGAAGCGGCGCGGGAAGCGACTGGCTGGCAGTGAGATCTGTCATAGAGAGTGTGACCTTTTCTCGGTCTCTACATATTTTTTTTATAGTTCTGGGGTCAATGGCAGATTTCAACAATGGCGGAACGTTGAACTGAAACTGGAATGTTTAGCCTATCGTGGGGTGACCTTTTCCATAAACCGATTGATGTCCGTACGCATACTTGCGTGAAGTGGGCGAACGTCACTAACATATCCAAATACTGTTCATGCACGAAATCTGCAGAAAAAATACTTGACAGACATGAGACCACAGAACTACTTCAACAGCATGAGGTATTTATTACAGGCGCTACTGGATCGAGATTCGCAGTATCCAGTATTGCACTCCAGCTGGTGATCTGCTTGGAACACATGAGACCCGACTTAAGGCAAACAAATACAAGTGAGCAATTGAGCGGCAAGCAGACACACGAGCACACAAGGCTGACTGCTGAGCATGCTGAGTCGACAATAGCAATAGCATACTATAAATATGCTCATTCGTATTCTTATTGTATACTTGGGGTTGTCCAAACTACACTGTGTGCTCAGTAACTGTAAAGTAAGCCGGCATGTATCCCTTGGCGCATGGGGTGCGTTCTTGGCTTCCGGGCTGAATTTCTAGACAAGTCGGGCCTGAAAGATATAAAAAAGTGGAAGAAATTGCGGCAACTCGAGGTGACTCCCGCGACTGCTCCACAAAGATCGTTCCTCCGTCGCAGTGGTCTGGCGTGATCTCACCAAGCACATGGCGCTCAATCTGCAAGATCTTCGAGTGAAAAGCGGCGCATGCTGAGATACTGGCATAACAGCTACTCATTCTAGACAAGTTTTTCGATTGCAACAGTTGTCGGTAGATCCAAAGATTCAAACCAGCTCGGCCACGCAGAAAAATATGCTGATCGCAGTGTCTTCTCAGCCGCAACAGACATTGCACTACTGTTTAGAAGGTGAGGTTGTATTTAGGTCCAAGAGTCTGACCTACAATGCCCGCGGTATGCATGTATTGCGATTTTTATATATGCTGTGGGTCAAAATATGCTACTCCTACATATGTTCTGTACCACATAATCTGGCGAGATGTTACCGGCGTGATGTCGAGAGGCCAAGGCAGTGAGCGCAGCGTAGCAGCCGTCATGGTCCCTTTTGCATGCAGATCCTCAAAGATGATCCATAGTCTCTCAACATGTGATGAGTATCAACTTCAACAATAGTGTTGATTTTGTTTTATCGCGAAGAACCAAAGGGTCAGACAACCAAGGTTGTGTTTTGGAGTGGAGCAGATCTTTCTATCGTGTTACCACCCCATACCAAAAATTTTAGTGTCACGTAAATCTTCTGCGAGTACTAGGTTTGCATCAGCGTTAGCAAATGCACACACACGCACGCTACTATATCCTCGGACCAGAAAGGGGAAGTCTAAGCAAAGATCCCAGTGGGTCACTGCGTTAAGAGGGAGTTGAAGGAAGAAATCCTGGGCATGCGTACCTGCGAGCTTTCCTTATTGCACCACTGCAGTATGCTTGCGCACTGGATACGAGCCGCTGCTACTGAGTACTGGTGGTAGGGGGTGCTGCTACTTCATGTGAACAACAGGCAGTAATCCGATCTGTTCGATGCCCTCGGGGGCCACGTTCCCCAGAGTCATTCTCCAACTTGCCTCGTTCCGTTCAAGTTACCTCAGCAGTTCAAGCGCTCGCAGCCGCAACACCTTCGCTGTACCCACGAGCATCACCATGTTGAGCGGCAAAAGGTTCATCCAAGTTATTCTACTCACGATCGCCCTGACGACTTCACCGGCATTGTCGAAAACGGAGCCTGGGGCAGTTGCGAGCTTCAAAGATGAGCTCTTCGGCGGCACCACCGAGGGCACCGCTTTTGCGACATCCCCAAAACGAGCTCTTCGAGCGGAAGGTATGCCACCGCAGGCACAGACACCTCCACAACCAACTGTAACGCCTTGCCCACCTACTCCGACGCCTTGCCCACCTACTCCGACGCCTTGCTCGACGACCAAGACTCCGACACCGTGCCCGACGACCAAGGCTCCGACACCGGGCCCGACGA
>JAADVP010000772.1:0-14787 GCA_023335675.1 Globisporangium solare
AGTACTTTCAGAAACTTCTAGAACGCTCTGAAAAGCTAAATAACACGGGCTTTCTTCAATCGGCACGTATTTTTGTCGGGGCAAGAATGATGGTCAGCTTAGCCGCCACAAAAGTATTCATCGAATGCGGGAAAAAAAAGTATATGCCCCAACAGCTTTTCGTCTCGAGAGCAGAATTACCAATTTTTAGCTTAAAAATCGCATTTTTGGCGTGATTATTCAAGAAAAACCGGTAGGCACATATTTATGGCGCGCACTGTAGTCCCATTCCAACTTAACCAGCGTGTTACGTGAGACCAGGTACCTATCATTAGCACTGGCGCGCGATCGCTAGCTGAAGAATTGACCCTTCTTGGAGCGAGATGCCAGCGGCAGCGATGAGCCCGACGAAGCGCGTGCGCGACGACAGCGCGGACGGAGACGCGCACCCAGTGGCCAGCGGCAGTCCGCTCGAGCGAGACGGCGGCCGCACCAAGCGCTCACGCCGCACGCGCTGGGAGGAGGACGACGACAAGGACGCCGCGATCCCCAAGAAGCCCACGACGCCGCAAGCCAAAGGTGCCGCTGCTTCTTTTTGAGTTGATGCGGTCGCGTAAGTGATGTGCTTTTGCTGATGCCGTGTGCTGTGTTGTATGCAGCCAAGTTGAGCGAGATCGTGGCGAGACTCTCGAGTGTAGTCAAGGAGAAGTCGACGCCGCAGCAGTTGCTCCAGGCACAGAGTGCCGCTCTCGCCTCGAATGCTACCGGATTCGTAAGTTGGCATGCGCTGTGTATGTGCATGTATTTGTGTGTGCGCTCGTTGTAGAGGTTGTGTAGTATCGGTGTGTCCATGGTGACTGTGTGGGATTCGCCAGCAACAAACCGTCTTGTTTTCTCACGCCATGATCTTCGCTACGGGGGTCGTGTCACCACGTTATTTTGTGTATGTGTGTGTGTGTTTCTCTGTGTGTTTCTCTGGTGCTTGTGTGTCTCTGTGTGTGCTTGTGATGTGTTGCTTTGTATGCCGTTTAGTTTATCCGTCGTAAATGCTGCTGCTTCCTATAGGCCCACCTTGCTGCTCCGATCGACGCTGAGACGGCCAAGGCGAGAGCGCTCGCCCAGGCGAGTTTACTGTCCTTGAACCTCCCCGTGACCCAAGTCTCCCCGAACGATCTCGCGCGCCGGCTGTACATCGGGAACCTCTACTACGAACTCAAGGAAGAGGATATCCGCCATACGTTCTCGCCGTTTGGCTCAATCAAGTCCATCGATCTGTCGCTCGAGCCAGGGTGCGTGCGCTGAAGTTATAGTAAAATGGCGAAATGATGCTTACTTCGATCTTGTCGCTTGCAGCCACGGACGATCCAAGGGCTTCTGCTTCCTGGAATACGATGGTACGCAGCTGTCCTTGCATTTCTTTGGCTCATTGGAAGTTTAACGAATGAAGTATGTGTGCTTGTGTACGAATGCGCAGACGTGCTTGCTGCTGAAAGCGCGGTGCAGCTGCTGAACGGCACTCAGCTGGCGAATCGAATGATTCGGGTGCGTTTTCATCCTGATCTTCTGTGGATGCGTGCACGTATTTTATCACGGTCGTGGTGCTATGTTTCGCGTGACGACTTTCGTAGGTTGGTCGTCCACACCGTGGAAGTGCGAATCCTGGCGATACGACCATTGGCCAGCAAGCGATCAAAGAGTGAGTGCGCTTTTATTCCAGCGCTAGCATCCACTGAGTTGTTTACTTTTAATGCTATCCCTCCATCGTTTTTCTTGCAGCGTACCTACGAACTGCGTGTATGTTGGAAACGTTCGTGTCGAGCTGAACGCTCACCACTTGGAGGTACGAGACAGACGGACGCTATTGGCTGTCTGCTCAAGGTGATTACTAACTTGGCCGCATTGACCATTGCTGCAGAGCATCTTTTCGCCGTTTGGTGTCGTCCGCTCGTGCGTCATGGTCTCAGTTTCTCCACTCGAGCCGGGGGTTCACCGCGGATACGGATTTTTGGAGTTTACTGAAGACAGCGCAGCGCTCAGTGCCATTCAGCACATGAACGGGTTCGAGCTCGCTGGTCAGAACCTGAAAGTCGGCAAAGCGAGTCTCGCTGCCATCCCACTGAACATGCTGACAAGCAGCGACAAGGTTGTGCGAGATGCAAACGGAGATCTGACCTCAGCAGGTGGCTTGTCGTCGGGCATGCAGATGCCAAAGAAGATTGCTGCATTCGACGAAGAGGGCGTGGAAGGTGTGAAGGATGTCGCAGAACCTGGCAAGGAGAAGCGCTGCCTGTGCCTGCTGAACTTGGTCGGCAAGGGCGAAGTAGACGAAGAGCTCGAAGACGAAGTCCGTGGCGAATGCGGACGTTTTGGCGCAGTGAGCTCCGTCGATGTCCAGGAACTGGACGACCACGTGCGCGTGTTTGTGCTGTTTCATGACGAAGACTCGGCGGCAAAGGCCAAGCAAGCACTGCACGGACGCTTCTTCGGCGGCAACCAAGTCCAGGCAAACTACTACCCAATCGACGAATTGGAGGCCAAGCGCTACCGAAGTGCTTTCCTGTAAACACCAGGTGTGAGCCCGATCCACGGTCCGTCCTGTTCAGTGCTGATATGTCGAAAAAAAGTCGCACTGTGCCCACAGCTTGAGCGACTCTCATACAAAAAACAACATGAATGCAATGCTGGATTCGATTAGAGGCCAGAGGATGCAAGAAACACACACACTCGATAGCAATGAAAAAAATGAAAAAAAGCCACCAGATATGCCAGCGCCCAGTGGTTGCCAGTGTCAGTCGCCCCGACACGTTTTGGCCAATTCCAGGATGAATTTGCCTTCCTTGTACTTTTGGCTCGGGTCTTGCGCCTCCTCCTGTGAGATCATGCGACGAGTTAGTTCGGAGTCTCCTGAGACACCCGGCAGCGGAGCTTCTCCGCGCACGAAGACTCACGTATTTCCATCCGACGGGGCTCCAGCACGTGTTGCAGAACAGATCGACGACGACATGCTCGCCAGTCATCAAGGTGCGCTCTTCCGGCGGCCCCGTGCATACATTCACTCTGCATGACAGTGCTCCATCAGTGAGGGTGCCTTCTGAAGCACACAGCAATTCGCACAGCCACACAAAGTGCTTACGCGCTTTCAAATAAGTACGCTTTCCCGCTGTGGCCTTGGAAATTCTTCATTTCCAAAGCGTCGCACAGAAACAACATAAACAACATGAGCCGCACTTCCAAGCAGCGCACCACAGAAGAGCAGACAGCGCCAGACTCACCTTGGAGATGATCTCTTCGACGCACGAGAGCTGCGCCTTGCACTGGCGGCAGCGGAACACCTTGGCGCTGTCCACGTACACCTCGAAGACCTTCCCCATGCTGCGTGTATCGTAGTGTCGCTTCAATGTGCTCGCAGGGTTCTCCAATCTGATATGAGCAATTTCCCAAAACACGGTTGCGAATGGCTCGCTGTCTCCAAAACACGTCAGAGAAAGGTTTTTCAAGGTTTTTCGGTTGAATATTTGCGCGCGGCGGATTTCAAACTCAGGTGAGGGGAAGGGGGCTGCGCACACCAACTGTGGAAATCACTTGGTTTTTGTATCCCGCAGTTCAAATTTCAAAAGGCGAGAGACCTTCTCGCAGCACGTCGCCTCTCCTCTCGTTGCGTTTCCTCACTGTTCAATTTCGGGAGCGAGTCATCCCTCTCTGCTGTGTGGGGCTTTGGGATCGCGCCGCGGACCGTCCTCTATTGGGAGGAAAAGACGGCGCCGGAAGCTCGAGCGCGCAATTGGGACCGACAGAACAGCAAAGGCCTGCGCCGCGCCGTCGCAGGACCTACCACCGCTCGGTGCTCACGACCAACTCGTGCATCGACGACGCCAGCATGGAGAACATCCAGCCGACGAGCACCCGCGCCCGCAGCGTCGCGCCCGCAGCCAGCGGCGGCATCGCGAAGGCGCTCTCGGAGC
Source organism: Globisporangium solare (assembly GCA_023335675.1). Lineage (NCBI taxonomy): Eukaryota > Oomycota > Peronosporomycetes > Pythiales > Pythiaceae > Globisporangium > Globisporangium solare. The sequence continues at coordinate 3,942 of JAADVP010000772.1, forward strand.
TCGATGCCGTGCGCGAGACCCGCAAGCGCAAGCGCGGCGCACTGCAGGATATCAGTAACAACGCGAACAAGAAAGCGCCGACGCTTCCTGGCAAGACCGGCGTAGCAGCGGTGAAGAAGCCAGCCATCTCGAGCTCCACCAATTCGATCAGTGTTGTCACGAGCACGAACCGATTGCGGTCGGTGACTGCGGCGCCGTCCGTGGCATCGTCCAGTGCGGCGTCCAGTAAGATTACAGTGCGCGGCGCAAGATTCAAGAGCAGTACATTGTCATCCATCAACCCCGCTGCAGGAAAAAGACAGGGCTCGCTCGCGCCAAAGAAAAGCGATGCGATCACGAAGCGCAGGAAACCAGAGGCGGACGACAATCACCATCATGCGACCCACAAGGTTCAGATGAGTATGCTCTCGTTCCAAACGTCTGCTACGTCCACTATGAGCATTCGTTCCAGCCAGAACTCGACCGCAGGCGATGATGCGAACGCCACCTTCAGTACGAGCCAGAAAAGCAACAACAGCACGAGCGCGCTGATGACAAAGGTATGCATTTTTTTCGCCTCACATATACCTTAACTCTCCTTTTCTGACTTTTGATGCGTTGAACATGAAAGGAGGCATCGGCAGGTACCACGGAGAACGATGCAATTGTAATTGAATGCAATGAAGACATGGAGAGTGATGGCATGCACGTCGACGAACCAGTTGCTCGAAAACCGGTTGCTCTCCCGTCCTTTACAAGCTACACACCTCGACCTTACCTGTTCAAATTCGATCACAAGGGTAAGCTTTGACTCAATGGTTGGATGGGTATAGATTCTATGTGTATGATGTTCTAATTGGAGCTTTTGCTGTTGTAGGCTCTGGTTTTGATGAACGCACGTACGCGTCTCTCGTTCATGATATTGACGCATCGACCCCGTGCGCTAAGCTGGCACACGAACTCGACATTTACTACCGCAAACATGAAGCAAAGTATTTACCAGAAGCAAGTTATATTGGTACTTACCAAACAGACATCAACGAGAAGATGCGCACGATCCTCGTCGATTGGTTAGTAGAAGTGGGCGAAGAGTACGATCTCGACTCGCAGACATTTCACAAGGCGGTACGTTCATAACTATACATCCAGGAGCCATGTTTCAGGCTCGCGCGGGTCGAATATGCCATTGACATCCTTTTATTCCATGATTGTAGGTGAACCTTGTCGATCGCTGCTTGACGAAATTCAAGATCAACCGCAAACAGTTTCAGTTGTTAGGATGCGCTTGCATGATGATTGCTGCCAAATTCGAAGAAGTCTACGGCCCAAATGTGGAGGAGTTTGTCTACATTTCCGACCAGACTTACACTGCCGAAGAGGTACGAGCACTTTAATTTTGTTTGACTGTGCTGTTCTTGAGACTGACATTCCTTTTTATTTTTGCAGATGCTCGAAATGGAAGGCAAGGTTCTTCAAGCCCTTGAATACCGAATCGCGTCGACAACGTGCTACGGTTTCATCACGCGATACATGAATGCGGGATGCAGCACGGACAAGCAACGATCACTGGTGATGGTAAGCTGATCCCGAAGTTTTGCGCCAATAGATATGTCAGATGCAGAGTCTAATGTTCTGCGGCTGTTTGTGTTTGCTTTGCAGTATCTCTGTGATTTTGCGTTGTTGTATTATCACATGCTCCGGTACCGTCCATCCGAGATTGCTGCGTCTGCAGTGTACCTTGCTCGGTTCATGAGCAAGGAGAAGCATCCCTGGATGCCTACGCTGCACCATTACTCCAAGTACAATCCCTGGGACTTGAAGAATTGCGTCCTCGACCTATGCCGTCTCCACAAAGTCGAGAATGAAGTGGTCGGAACCCAACGCGACAAGGCTAAGGCTGTGAGCGAGAAATTCCTGGCTGAAAAGTTCCACGGAGTGAGTGCCATCGTGTCCCCCGATGAAGGAGAGCTAGACAAGTCGTTCTATCTGTACGATCCTCGACAGTCTTCATCACGAAGCTAGCGTGTCAGTCGTATCGTAGTAACAGTAGCAGCAAATAGACCTTCTCCATTGAACATGCACTCGTTTGTCTTACGAGTAGCATGCGAACTTTGCGAGAGTGCAGAAAGACGCGTTAAGCTCACGCACACAAGGCCTGCAGCACAATACCAAGAAGGGAGTGTTGCCATTGAGACCACTCAGCTGCAGTTTTTGAGCATCTCAATTGAGAACGACAGACGCGATCCAGTACGGAATGCAACATGCGATCTAAAATTTCTGCCCGCACGAGCGGCGTCCGTCGTGCGGCGCGCAGCAGAAAAACAAAACGCCACGGTTCCTGAACGACAGAAACGAGTCTCCACAGCAAAACATGCAGCGCGCAGATCACGGTCGCGACATCTTCGTTGCATGGACGCGCCCTGCGATTCGCAGCGCGAACGCGTCGAGAGCTACTTCAGCATGTCACTTCAACACCACGAGCCCCGGTTTTTGTCAACAAAAAATGGTTTAACAACATGTGGAGCGCTCCACATTTCGCGATTTGCGCTCGCGTCTGAACCACCAATCAGAGCAGCCACAACGTATACTCGCGTGAGCTAATTCGCCTGCATGCAGGGCAACGCGGGCTCGATCGCGGGCGCTGATATATTAAATAGCCGACGTTCTGGAAGCTCGGCACTTCGCCGTTCTAGAGCACGGCGTCGCTGCCCCGTGCGCTCTGTTACACTGCTCAGTCTTGCGAATTGGGGCCAGATGGATCCATTTTCGGCTGTGCGGCGGTTCTGCAGGAAGAAGATTCTGGAAGGTCAGACAAGTCCGATTTAGCAGTGCGAAACGCAATCAAAATTTACCAAAAATGTTTGAAACAGTCTGTGTTTTTATTGCCGCATCCCATCCCCGTTTCCATATCAGTATTGGCCACCACACGGCACCGCGGTTCTTCTCTGTTTAAAACAGTTGTGATTCTTTCGACGTCAAGTGTGCAGCTAATTCGTGCCATGAATTGGGGGTTTGCTACGTAAGAATTGGATTTCTTTCCTTGCAGACCGAACGGACTACGATGACAAATACCTGTATATAATATTAGACCTTTGTGAAGTAAATAAAATCATTTTTAAACTCTGCATTGGCTGCAGCTGTGTCTAGCACATTCCCAACGCATTCAACCCGTACGCATTTGAAGAGGCCCATGGGCAATATCCCCCGCCAGCCACCCCCACCCACCCGCTTGTCGCTCCTCCTCCCTTCCTTTCCTCCCTCTGCATATCGACGGCTCGCGACCCAATTCTGGAAACGCACGCACGCCCGCATCCGCTCTCCTTGCTCCATTAGACGCGCTTCCTCTACAGACAGCAGCACCATGTTCGGTGGCGGATTCGAAAGCTTCTTCGGCGGCGACTTCGGCGGCGGCCACGGCCACAGCGGCCCGCAGAAGTCTGTGGACAACGACAAGTTCTACGAGGCGCTCGGCGTCCCCAAGACCGCCACGGCCGCAGAGATCAAGAAGGCCTACCGCAAGCTCGCGCTCAAGAACCACCCGGACAAGGGCGGCGACCCCGAATTGGTACGACGCACTGTGCCGGCTGGTAGATAATGATTTCGTGGAGCTAACGACGCATGCGGCGATGTGCGTGCTTTTGTACCTGTAATAGTTCAAGACCATCACCGTCGCGTACGAAGTGCTCTCGGACCCAGAAAAGCGTGAGCTGTACGACCAGGTGCGTTCGCGGGTTCTGTCGTCATGCGCGGCTGCTATGCATTTGCCTTATATTATTGCATGGGCTAATCTGCATCTATTCCTTGCTCTATTGTTAAATAGTACGGTGAAGAAGGCCTCCAGAACGGCGGCGGTGGCGGCGATGCCAGCGACCTCTTCTCGCAGTTCTTCCGTGGCGCACAGGGCGGCCGTCGCCGCACGGGTCCCCAGAAGGGCGAGGACCTGACGCACCCACTGAAGGTCTCGTTGGAAGACTTGTACAACGGCAAGACGGTGAAGCTCGCCGTGAACCGTGACGTGCTGTGCTCGCGCTGCGAGGGCCGTGGCGGCGCTGAAGGCGCCGAGAAGACCTGTGACACGTGCCAGGGCCGTGGCATGCGCGTGCAATTGCGTCAGATCGCGCCAGGTATGGTGCAGCAGATGCAGTCGGTGTGCCCAGACTGCCGTGGCCAGGGCAAGAGCATTCGCGAGAGCGACCGCTGCAAGCACTGCAAGGGCAAGAAGGTCACGAAGGAACGCAAGGTCCTGGAAGTCCACATCGAGAAGGGCATGCGCAACGGCCAACGCATCACGTTCTCGGGCGAAGCCGACCAGGCTCCTGGTACTGTGCCAGGTGACATTATCTTCGTCGTGCAAGAAAAGGAGCACGCGACGTTCCAACGCAAGGGCGCGAACCTGATTATGGAGAAGAAGATCACGTTGGTCGAGGCGCTGTGCGGCTTTGAGATGATCGTCGAGCACTTGGACGGCCGCCACTTACACATCAAGACCCGCCCGGGTGAGATCATCAAGCCAAACCAGTTCAAGGCGGTGCACGGCGAAGGCATGCCGACGCACGGCAACCCGTTCGTGAAGGGCCAGCTCGTGATCCTGTTCAAGGTGCAGTTCCCAGAGAGCGGCGCGCTGTCGGAGAAGCAGCTGACGGCGCTCCGGGCGGTTCTGCCACCACCATCGCCAGTGCAGCAGCTCGCGGATGCGGAGGAGTGCTTCTTATCGGAGTTCGACGCTGAAGCCGCCAAGCAGGAGCAGCAGCAGCGCGACGCGTACGACTCAGATGAGGAGCGTGGCGGCCAGCGCGTGCAGTGCCAGCAACAGTAAGCGTGACGACCAGTGCTCTTCGCTGTGTCTCCATGGAAGAAGATCGGATCGAGTCAGTTGCTTAAAAGATGAAAGATGGCAGCGTGCGCGCGCACGTGGCACTGGGTACGGACAGACGACAACGAACGCCGCATGAACAGTAGACGAAGCAAAAAGAGAATGCTGGCGCGTTTGCCATTGTGGTGTGCGCGTGCGGCGCCTGCTAGTTTTATTTTGTTTTTGCTGCTGTTTTTATAATTATCTCTTTTTTCCCCCCCCCTCTTCTGCATTTGCGGCGGCCTCTTTCGGGCGGGTCCTCAGCTCGCTCTGTTTCCCTCGCGAGCCTTTACTTTGTGCACATTTTGTTTTTCCATTTTGCTCCGCATGTCGCCGTAATAGAATAAAACAAACAGTCTTCAAGACGACTCACTTGTCTTTGTGTTTAGCTAATTGACCCATGAACCAATTGCTCTATCAGTGTGCTCAAGACCCAACTTGCACGCCATCTCCTTCAGCATTGCGAAACAAACAAGCGCAATAGCAACAAGAGAACTCGACGGCATGGAAACCTCAACTGGAGACACATTCATTTGATCCATTAATCATCCCCCGGTTCAACTCGACAGTGCTGTATTGAAAGGGATACACACGCCGCCAGAGCGGACGCCTGTGGGAGGCCAATGGAGATCTCATGCCTGCGTCGGTCCAGCCGCACTCAAACCTAAAGAGTCAACATGGGCGTGGTCCTTGCGCTTCTCTCAAAACACCCGAACAACCGACCGCACGTGGGGACGAGAACGAACGACTTATTCGTCGACAGTGTCGTTCTGGAGACCCTTGAACGACGCCACCTGCACGTGCTGCACGAGCGTGAAGAGCTTTTCCTTGGCGTCTTCGTCGTCGTTGCGCTTGCGCGAGAGACGCACACGCACGCGGAATGGCACGTTGCGCACACCCTGGGACCAGATGAACTTGTTCAACTTGGAGTCGATGCGCACATCCTGGGTCTTCATAGTCACTTGCGCGAACTTGCGGATCTCGCTCATGGCGCGCGACGCCTTCTTCTTGAAGGTACTGCATTCGACAAGCAACAGAGGGATTATGTCAAGGAAGTCTCCAAGGTGGGAGCTACGGGAACAAAGCACGGGGGTGGGAGTTGCCAGAACGGCGCCATTTGCACGCATTCTACACTGCCAATATGCAAAGGCACGCGCCCATACGCAAACGGTGGTTTGTTTACACATGCAGCATGCAGAGGGAGTCAAAAAGGATACCGTCCGTGAAGACGCTTGTGGAGATTGATGGTGTAGTCGCGAGCGACGACATCCGGGGAGCGCTTGGTGTTGCGAGTCTTGGTTTCCTTGACCATTGTTGCTGATTCGGTTTTGCTTTAGAGAATGCCGTGCTCGGGTCCGCGCGCACGCCTCACAGATCAATGGTGCAAACCGAAGGCCGCGAACCAATCAAACAGAATCGCCTGGACGAGCCGAGCCGAGCTGAGCCGAGGCTTGTCAGCTTTCTTGTTAGAACCGAGTGTGGGGTTAAAACCGGTTGTGGTACATGGTTGGTACACACTGCTAAAAGGCCCGCTGCAGAAAAATGTAGTTTGGCAAAAGCATCGTGTGGTGCACATGCGAGTTGTGCAAGGTTCGATTGCCACTTGCTGTACTAAGTTCGCATTGAAGGCAGGTACGTACTGATACCATTCGTTAAAGTCCGATTTGGGTGAGCTACAGATCCCAATTTGAAGTCGGGCTTTTCCCGGAGAAGATCCCGCATCCATCCGCGGTTGAGATGGGAGTGCAGCTGAAGACGCGCACTTTTTGCTGCATTTCGTTCTCGCTCAGCTCTCTGCCGCCATGCCATGGCGCCCAAGAAAAACGGCGACTTGGCGCACATTTTGTATCCAATCTTCGAGATGTACGACTACTCGCGCACTTTGTGCCGTACTCCTATACTGCACTGTACGATAGGAAGGAACACGTCGCGACTGGACAATGTAGAAGCCACGCGCGTGGAACGAACATACACTTTTTCTTCTGTCGTTTGTTTTATTTTTGCTCTTTTTGCGGTTGTATGAGCGACAATTTGGCGTTTGCATGGCGTTTCAAGTGACGTCTGTCGCTCTGCTACAAATTACCTACCATTTGCCAATCGTGGCGTTGTGCTAAAACGCGCTCAATTGCTGCCAGTCGTTGCGTATCTCTACTTTTTCCCTTTTTATCGCCCTGCAACTTGAGAGAGCGAGACTCGACTCATATCTCTACACTCGCAAAGCCAACGCGCGTGCATGTAGAAGATACGCTCGCCGTTTGCGGCGGTCCAGATCGACTCTCGTGGCTGTTAAATGCCGATGTCTTTGTTGCGAACGTGCGTGCTGCGGCGGCGTGCATCACGCCCAGACGGCATTAATTCACGAGCAGTTTGATGACAGCCGTTCCCATGCTTTTTTCCGTCTCTCCCTCGTTTCTCCCTACTCTTCAAATCGCATGGTTGCAGATATGCGATACCCACACTTTCGCGTGCTGCATGCACTGTGCACACACTGTATGCTGCCCAACATGCTCAGCATGCATGTTGGGTAAAAAAAAAAACCTGCCCATGCTTGGCCGCATCTCATTTTTTACCGACTTAAGGCGACAAAAAATTGGCTTCAAAATTCCCTCGTGCACATAAAACGACACCGCAAAACAGGCGAAACAGCAACCTTCACTTGCGAAACAGAAAAGGCAGCGAGCAATTTGGTAGCCACATATGGGCTGTTGCTAATTGCAAACTTCGGCCAGGTGGAGGCCAAACATGGCTGCAGCAGCCAACAACAACGGCGAATCTGTATGCAGCTTTGCGCACATTTCGCCTGGCATTTCTCGCTCCGAGCGAAGCCATCTGGGTGGGCAGGGGATGCTTCAGCTGGCATCCATCCCTCTTCAATTGAACCAAAGCGCTTGGCGATCCTCTCACGGCGTTCTTTGCGGATGTCTCAAGCTCTCTCTCGTGAGTTCTCTATGCGCAGAGTGCGTGAATGCGGCGTCCCCTACTCATACGCAGTAGCTAATGGCACGTTTTTTTTATTCTTGCTCACGTCGTACTGTAGCTGGTCGCCTGCGAGATCCATAGAGTGCACACAAAAGCGCAAATCGGCACCTCCTCTACCCTCCTTTCTCTCGCCGTTTCTCTCGTTCTCTTGCGCATCTACTGTATGTACCTGCCAGCGCGTTGGTGTATATCGCTTGCGGCAAACAGGTATGTAGAGGCCTTTCCGTCCGTCCGTTCGTCTGCTCTCGCTCTCTCATATCGAAACTTTCCGCCAAGTACTCAAGCCGCTTGAGTTCCCTTCCTCCTTTCTCTCTATTCACACACACAACACTCGACACAATGGGCTGCGCGCAATCGACCGTGAAGGAGCAAGTGCAAGACACGACCGTCGCCGCGCCACCGGCGTCTACGGACGTGCAGATCGTCGCCGCGGAAGCCGCCACGACGTCGGCCGAGGAAGCTGCTGCTGCGCCTGCCGCTGAGGAGGCGGCCGCCCCGGTTGCGGAGGAAGCCGCTGCGCCAGTTGAAGAAGCTGCTGCTGCTCCAGTCGAGGAGGTTGCCGCTCCAGTTGAAGAAGCTGCTGCTGCTCCAGTCAAGGAGGTTGCTGCTCCAGTTGAGGAACCTGGCGTGGAAGACGAGGTCGTTGCTGAAGTCGAAGTCGTCAGCACTGAAGTTGAAGTCGCCGCTGAGTCAGAGAACGAGGCGGGGCCAGTGGACGAGACTGAGACCGTCGAGACCGGCCTCGTGTTCGTCAGCAGTGGTGTGAGCTTTGGCGACAAGGGCGTCGCATTCTACAACTACCAGGGCACTAACTCGGAAGACCCAGCGCAGGACGTCAAGATCTCGAAGCGCTTCAACGACTTCAAGGCCCTGCACGCTGAGGTCGCCACCATCATGGCCAACGAGGCCAACGTTGCTCCAGAACACCAGGACAAGTTCCAGACGTACCCAGCGCTGCCAGCGCTCCCAAAGACCTCGCTCTTTAAGGGCCGCAGCAACAAGAAGCAGACCGAAGAGCGCGATGAGCAGTTCCTCAAAATCTTGAACGCGATTGCCCGTCACCCGATCGCGGTTGAGAGCCCAAAGTTTAAGGCGTTCTTGGCGTAATCATGTGCACATAATGGCGTCGCGTGCGAACGAAATCGAGATGATGAGCAAGAGCGCGACCTTCCTCATGAACTATAGGTAACGGCGGGAAAGCGGACTCGAAACCCAGCATTAAGAAGTGCCATCTAGATGCAGCGCTGCGAGAGGAGAGGAAACCACTCCCCGGCACTTTTCTTTGTCCAACTTAATTTACATACATCAAACCTTTTTGCGAGACCTGTCTTTTCGTTCTGTGGCCAACTACGGCCCTCTCGATCACGACGCTTTGCGCTCTCGTGTGAATACCTACGTTGCAGTGACAGTTCGACAGCTTCGACGCATGAAGCGCAGCAGTCGGGAGAATCATGGCATGCATCAAGAAGGACTTCAACCAACTGCTGTGCTTTGCCCTTTGGTTGATGCCATTGCAAAACTTCTGGTTAAAAGAGACTTTAGGGTGGGATAAACCAGTGGCCATCTTTTATTCGGATAAAGGAGAGAGGTTTTTACGAGCCAGAATCAGGTGTAGCCATTCCCTACAGCAGCAGCCGATTTTTTGCGGCAGAGACACATCGGCCTGCTTCTCTATTTTTTTTTTAATGAGCGAAGTGGCAGTCAAAAATGGCGCTAACACTTGAGAAAATGTGCACGCGCTGACCAGCTGTGGATTTTCTGCTTTTTTCCAAGACGGCCATGATGGCCGCCACCTGCAAGGGCGCTAGCTGATTGCGGCGGGTTTGTTGATTCAAAAAACGACATGGAGGTTGCATGCATGCGCTTCCACCCAGCGCCCGCCACGGCAGAGAAGATCCGACATGCACATTTTTTTTTTCTCTATTTTTTTATCCGAGTCATCATCGTGTGCTTTTGTTTATACGCTGCGGGTTATGCGCCCGTGCTGGTAGTCCCCCCCCAGATCAACATCCAGCCGGCCAGCTGGCGTTTTTTCTTCTGTTGTGCCGCTCTTTCTGTCGCGCAATGTGGCATGGGGGCGGTCGCGCACTCTCGCCACTCGCTCATTACGCTCGCGCCGCGCAGGCCCATTTCGCTCTTCCATCGATCGCACTCGACTCAGTTCGTCGCCACGATCATCTCCCTTTCTCAGCCGCCGCTGTCCACTTTGAGAAAGCCGCCGCCAGCCCTTCCCACCCGCAGCAACCATTTCGTCGCCACGCTCCGCAGCCGCATCCCCAGTCCCGCCAACCGCTATGGGGTGCAACCAGTCCAAGGCCGTCGACCTCGTCGCCGCGCCAAACAACGCGCCTCCGACAAAAATCGCCGGCGGCGAAAGCAGTTTGTCGCTCGCGCTGCCGTCAAACCAAGACGACGACAAGACCGAAACCACACAGGATAAGCCGGAGAAGTCCGCCTCCCACATGCCGCTGAGCGACTCGTACAACTACAACTACGACGAGGAGCCGCCGTCGTTCGTGCTCTCGGGCAACAGCGAGAACATCATCAAGAGCTCCGACAGCGAGGCCGTGCACGGCATGGTGTCGTCGTTCACGTTCTCGTTCATCCAGGTCTCGGAAGCCAACAGCAGCATTCTCGCGCCGTCGGATATCAGCGTCGACGACGCCCATTCAGAGTTCACAGATGATGAAGACAACCAGAGCGAATATGAGTCCGTGAGAACGCTCGGAGAAACCCCGCAAGTGTTGGACCTTCCCCCGATCCCAGAAGACGGGTCCGACCGAGCGTCGATCAGTCACGTAGAGTCCGATTACAGCGACGACCTCCAGACGGGCGTAGACGAACTTATAACACAGATTAAGACAACCCACGCAGACCAATCACAAATACTCGAGCAAATAATGATAGCAACAACCAAGGGAACCATTACAGTAACCGAGATCGACTTCGAAGGAATCGCCGTTGAGGCCGAGTTCGAAGCCGAAGCCGCCGTGGAGGAAACCACTGAAGAAGCCACCGAAGAGGTCGCCGTCGCGG
>JAADVP010000773.1:0-14773 GCA_023335675.1 Globisporangium solare
ATGATGAACCTTTGCCAGGCGTGGAAAGCAAACGCGTCAATTTCTGCGTATTGCACGCGAGCAGCTCAAATTCATGCAGCACTTTTGTCAGCATGACGTATAACAGCTCATAAATTTGATCGACACTTCTTTCCACAGTAGCCACGACAACTCGCTTCGGAAGCGTCAAGCGTTTACGAGGAGACATCGCCGATCTATATCCGATGGTATCTTTCCCCACTAGCGCACGTGGAGTCGCAGACAGCGATTCTGGAAGCAGAAGCGGTGAGATGCGCTGGCGATTTGGTGTGTCGACTTTGTCGAGCTGCGCGGCAATCGCGCAAAATGCAATCCACGCAACCATACTCAGCGACTGGGAAGGAGTGCAGCCAAAAAGAAGCATGGTAACAGGTTTCAGCTTTTGCAGTATTCCCATCATTGGTGATGTAGATTCTGTTGGGAATTGTAGCCACTCGGCGGGTTGTACTTCTTCATGCTGAATATTTTGTGCAGGGTCGTCAGGAAGGCTTCTATTGAGAGTCGCTTGGTTTTGAAGCATATCCTCTTGGAGTAAGTCGTGAAGAATGGTGACGATTCCTGCTTTCGCGACAATGTCAGCAGAGGCATCTGCGGTCAGTTGAAGCTCTTCAAACTGGACCGTCCAAGCTAAAAGAGCCTTCACCTTCAAGCTTGGGGAAGAGTCGTCAGCTGAAATCAGCGTTACGAGACGGATGTACAGATTCTCAACCGACTTGCAGATCGATCTCGCTTCGGTAATTCCATCTTGAGCAAACAATGGGCTCAGTTGTCTTCGGTCGTAGTGAATCTTGACCAATCCCTGGTTTTGCATGCTGTTGATCATCTCGCCCAGTAAGAAGCTCTTGGCAGACGAAATGGCCAGTTTTCGGAGCAGGTCGTGAAAAAAACATAACCCAATTCTGAATAGCGCGGCTTTGGCCATATAGCATTTCACAATTCTCCCTGCTTCGACGAAATCAATTGGCTCTCTCAAAAACCGGTAAAGATTCATCGCGAGCTCAAATGAAGCTTGGCTTGCTGCTTGTTTAATATTGTGGCTTGTCTTTTCGATAAGGAGAAAACGTCCGGGGTTGGACTGTAGTCTAAGCAGAAACTTTGCCGTTTGAGCAATGTTGGCCGCGGTTTCAGTTGTTATTTCTTCTTGGTGGGAGTACTTTGTCGACAGCACAACCACCTTGATAGCATCCCTGACAGATAATAGCGGATGTGCTTTTTCTTGGGGTTTGTGATCAGCGCGCGCAGCCACGTCACTTTTCTGTTCGGCAACATGATGACGGTGATGCTCTTGGCAATCCTTCAAAGTAGCAACAAGATCACAATTCCAGGCTACTACAGCGATCATGGCACGAATGGTGGTATCAACAAGCGAGCCGTTTCTTTCATCCCCGGAGAATACAGCGAAGTTCTCGCCGAGTTGAGCGGCAATCCACGACGCAAAATCAGCGCAACTTTGCGAAGAATCGATATAATCCAGTAAATATTGTTGGTCTTCGAGCATCTGGAGCGAGTTGAGTTCGCAGGTTTTTGGCGCTTCAGATTCGGTGTCTGGAGTTTGAACCAGCTCGTTCTCAACTTCGAACACACCTTCCTTCTCCCATTCTACCATATCAGTCACCTCATCTAGAGCTTGTCGGTCTCCGTTAGCACCACTTAGCGATAGTAAAAATCCAGCAGATAACACTTGAGACTTGAATACATCATAATGACTTGGTCGGGTAGTTGGGGTCACAGTCGATGAACACGTAAGAACACATGCGAGTTTGCCACAAAGAATCGCGCAGGCATCTTGTAATTCGGTCACCCACTTGTGATTCGGTTGATCAGTCAAACTAGTGGCAGGCAAGAGGCCGTCATCGTGCTGGTGCTGCGCTTGGTTACTGCCTTCCGCATCGGAACGCAGTTTCCAATTAACTTCGTCAAGCATCTTGATCATTGGGTGAACGCAAGGGAGTAATCGGTGGACGAAATGCAGCGGGAAAGTATCAAGCGACACTGTCTCGCGGTTAATTTTCTCGCCAGCGTATTTCTTTCTTGTGACTAGCTGAAGTAAGACACATAGCACTTCGATCGCGTTTGGGAGCAAACTATCAAATAGAGTTCTGTTGAGCCTCCGCGTCACGACTTCTTCATGATGGCAGCTTGCTTTGTGGAGCTTCTTCAGCACAACTGTTGGCTCTGAAAACAGTGCGTCCAAATACTGAAGCAGCGATTCGACCACATTCCCGCAAGCTTCAGCTCTGTTTTTGTCTCCACGCAAATCATGAGAAGCATTGAACCTGTAGTGGCTCGCGTGGATCTCGACCGGCTCTCTCAAACACATTGTGACAATGCCAAACAAATGGACTTGGAGTACTCTTAGTACACGGAGGCTGGGTTCGCACGGCTCCGTTTGATCCGGTGCCTCAAGACAATTGACTGCCTGGAGGCTGCGCCGTTGGAGTAATCTAATCGCAAGATCCACAAGATCAGCAGCGCTGTGGTTGGTTCTGGTGTCTACCTCCCTGATGTCCAATAGCGATGAAACCTGAGCATCGTGGGCGGGCTGTCCGAGGTGGCCGGCGCTGGAATATTTCGTTCCCGCCCTCGAGTAATCGAAAATGTGAAGAAAGAGCTCTTTCATCACATAAGCCTAGCCGATTCATGCCAAAAAAGGGGTAAGCGACTCGGAACATGTTAGCTTCGATTGGCAGTAACATACTCACAAAGGCGATCGGTCAGGATAATCGTTTTCATTTTTGGCAAAGCGATTTCTTCGTCTTGAGTGCCGATCAGCTCCCAGGGCAGTTCGCGACGGCTGGGAGCTGTTGGATAAAAGTACGCGAATCCCACCTGTTGAGCGTCCACGCAAGGACTAGTGAACACTACCGGGTATCTTCACAAAATCGCTCGTTTTGTGTACCTTCAAAACATGAGCTGCTTCTTGGCTGATAGTTGTTGCTATTGCCAATAGTTCGTACTGACTGAGCAGCACTCTCGCTTCTTGTTCAAAGAGTCTACTCGCAAAGAACTCGACTACTTTGCTTGGTTCAGTCGATGCAAGCCGACTGATGTATACGTGAATTTGATCCATTGCGCTGGTTATTCGAAGATCGGACCATGAGCACGCCCTTCCCATTCGAGAGCTTGTCCCAGTAGCGCAAGCAAATCCACCCGCTCGACGGGATTTACTCAAGTTTGCCTTCAGTATACGAAAACACGACAGCACCACACACATTCAGTGTAGCAGCAAAGAGCAAGAAGAATCTTCATTTGATGAGAATTTGCAACTCTCTGCACTGAGTCCAGGACATTGAAGACGAACAAGTTGCAATAGCAGCACGATGGCTTCTCGCGATGTGTCGATCGCGAACAGCAGCAAGATGCAATGTGAGCTCGCTTGCGTGAAGGCCTCATCCTCATCAGTGACTCGTATATGCTGGTCTTGGTCGCTTTCTTCGCGAAAATAGGCTGAAGACAGCCGGTCAATGTGCCCCAAGAGAAACAGCATACACTCGTTTTTGTTGGTTGGGAAAAAAACCACCCCCACACAATCTTTCTTCACCAGACAATCGAGGCAGGTCCGTTTCGCTGACAATCGATTTTCCCGATTTTTCGTATCCCGCATCCTGTTCGGCTTCTCTCGACCGCCTTTGCAGATTCTCACCAACGGCTAAGATCCAATCGGACCCGTAATGACGCTGCATACCACTGGAATCTGAATCTGGACATTTCTTCTTCAGCAGTTTTTCTCATAGAAAACTTGAACGGCGTTTGCGATGAAAGTTGAAGCCATTCATCCCTAGCGCAGCGTGAGGCTTTGGGCCAGTAGAGTGAGAATTACTCTCATTTCCACTTCCATGACACTCACCGACAAGAACAAGGTTGTACTTATCACCAACTGCGATCGCCACAGGCTTCAGACCCTGTTGAGAGAAAGCCTTGACCAACGTCGGAAGTTTCTTTGTTTGATTGTCGCCGTGACCAAGCCGACCGCTATCACCTTGACTAAACGCCCATACTTCTTGGTCTTCAGTGAGCAGAACCGTGTGTTCACAACCAGCTTTTGCTTCCTTCACTCGCTTGTTTTCCATCGCTCGAATTAAAGTCGGTACGTCACAGTTTTCTTCGTCTTCATGACCCAGTTTCCCATTTGCCCCTGAACCCCACGAGTACACCAATCCATTCACAGTGACGGCAAGTGAATGACCCCATCCACATGCTACTTTTCTGATGGCTTCTTTCATATCGACGAAGAGTTGTACCACAGTGGGCTTTAGTCGGCGCTCGCAGTCTCCATGACCCAATACTGGAGGAATGCCTGTTCGTCGACTGTCCTTGTATCCACATCCAGACGGATATACTCGACCTGACGCCGAGCAAAAGAGAGTATGCTCCCAGCCACCTGCAGCGTGAACTATGTCTTCTCCCACTTCATCTCGGAAAAAGCTGATTTCTTGTATGCTCAACTGGTCGTTCGTATGGTCGTGTCCACACTGACCTTGGTTATTTTCCCCCACGAGTACGCTCGTCCATCATAATCAACTGCAAGGGAGTGGGGCACTCCACAATACACATGCCGAAACACATAATTTCCCGGTCGTGGACTTTGATCGCTGCCACCGCCTTGGCTCGCATGGCTCAACTCGGAAGTTGAGGTCTTTGTTGGGCTTGAGCGATCGGTAGTATCGCCCAAACCCAGACGTCCGTTCGAACCATTCCCACAGGCGTATAAATCACCAGGCTCCATTAAAGCAATTGTGTGTCCTAAACCGCAAGAAATGCCGATCACACGACCTTTTGAGCTGATACACTCGATAGTCCTCGGGGCATACTCCTTTGTCGCGATTCCATGGCCAAGTCGATATTTGCCTCCGTTTCCCCAAGCCATGACGCCTCCTTTTGCTGTAATCGCCACACTGTGCGTTGACAACGAGTCTATCTTGATGAACTGGGTATCGCGTGTGGCGCTGACCATCGTTGGAGCACATTTGTTTTCCGTACAATTACCTTCGGCACATGAGCTGTGGCTACACTGACCATGGCCAAGTTTACCATGATCGCCTTCCCCGAAGCTCATCAAGTAACCTGCACATAATTCTTCGACTGGTTGTGTACTCGGGCGGATTTCTGGCGTAGCGCGAGCAACTTCCGAAAACAGCGGTTCAAGATGTTGTAACTGAGCGGCTGTAATCTGGTTGGTGGCATCATGCAACTGGTACACGGCTGGAAGTAAATGGCGCAGCGATCCCCACTTGAGGCAAAGAGCGATATACGCAGTGAGCACGGCGGAGCGATCACTAGCAGAAAGACTACCGCCAACACTAGTGGATGCAGCGCTACAAGTTCCTGCATCTTTTGCTGTACTTGACATAGGGAGATCGAGTATATCCGAGAGCAGCTCAAAGAGCGTTTGGAACACGCTCAGCACCCGTGGACTCCCTTCCGTGCCATTGAGCGATGGAGACGACGATTCACTTGACACAGCAAATCCAGGGGACAGTGGGAATGGCGGCAGCGCTGCCAGCAAGGTCGGCAATTTTGTCGCGATCTGCAGCAGGATGCGGCTGTTCGCCGCAAGTCTTCCTGGTTCTTGTAGTGGCTGGCAAAAACGGAAAAAATATGCGTAAACCCAGCTGCGTCGCAAGAGGAAGGTCTTGAAATGGGAAAGGGGCCATGTCATCTGCTATGGCCGATTGAACCTTGGGAGGTTTCGACGCGGTGCGCACTTTGTGCAGAAACACTCCCGGCCGCAGTAGCATCATCTTGGCTGTCTCTTCTTCTTTTCGGCGTTTGCTTCATCAGATCAATTTGGTCCGTGCTGTATATTTCATCCATCGCAGCACTCAGCACCATTAGTTTTCGTTCAAGGTGGGATTTTGGCCACCAGGCGTCGACCTCCCGCGCTCGCTCACTATACCAGCGCTGCTGTGCTGCTTGCCACTGCGCAACTGCGTCTTCATCGTTTGTATCGTCATCACAACTTGAAGGCATCATATGTGGCAGCTTCCACGAAAGCTCTCCTCCGTCGTTATGCGTTTGCTTAGGCCTTGCGCCGGACTGCGGGGTTTCTGGCGCTACCCGCTGCTCCTCGTTCGCCAACAGCAGCAGCACCTCCATATCTGCGAGCTCTGCACTTGCCGACTGAGACGCGCGGCGCTCCCGCCTCTTCCGCTCTCTCGGCCCGAAAGGTCACTCTCTTATCGCCCGCCGCGCCAATTGTGAATGGGCGTGCGCATTCCGCATTCAGTGCCAGCAAGCGTTGCACTTCAACTCGCCTACGTACGTGAAAATCCGTAAATAATGACCACCTTTTTCCGATTCGGAAAAACCTCGTGTTCTCCAACACTCCTATTTGGTAGTATCATGGACCCTAATTAGGGGTATGAACTGACGCACTGAGGTTTATTACGCGCGCGTGGGTTCACAATCGCGCTTCCCCTTCCGCATCGAGAAATAACCGCGCGAGTAGTCGAGCAGCTACGAGCCAAGATGCGGCCGTCGAGCCGCAGCGTCGTGCGCGTGGGCAGCATCGTGCGCGGCAAGAGCTTCAGCGGCGTGGGCCGACCGAGCGTCACGGAGCTGCCGGAGAATGGGCGCCTGGTCTTCGCCGGCCGCCTGCTGCGCGTGGACGAGAACGCGACTGAGATTCAGATCCAGCAGACCGCCATTTCTTTCCTGCAGCGCCTCGCCGACCCGCTCTGCGTCGTCAGCATCCATGGTGCCAAGGTACGCACCCGAGTCTTTGTGCTGGCTACGAAGAACGTTAGCTGTCTTAGAGAGCAACGAAAGTTCTGAGCGCGGTCAATTGCTGTTGCGGATGTTCATGCGATGCTAGGGAAGCGGGAAGTCCACGAGTGTCCGCAGTTTGCTGGCGAGCGGCGAAGACGAGAACGAAGTGAACCCGATGGAGTGGATCCCAGAGGGCGAGACCGAGTGCGTACTTTCACGCGTCCGGGAGCTTGGATGAGCGGAGTGCTGGGGGCGCTGACTTTGTGAATGCTTTTGATGCTTTTGTAGAGACGTGTGGATGTATGTAAAGTGCGTGGATTTCCCGAACGCCAAGTACTTAGTGGTGCTTGATCGTCCTGGCTTCGGGAGCAATGCGGTGCGTCTGAATGCCGTCGTAATGCACCTTGAGCTACTTCTAACTCAACACATATGACTGACTCATTATTTCATATCCGATCAGCGCATCGACACGCTCGTGTACTCCATTCTGGCGGGTTTGAGCAGGTACATTCGTGTATTTGCGTTTGCCAACACTTGATACGCCATCTCGAAGTTAACACGTTGTTGGTCTGGTTGGGATAGTGTGGTGGTGCATCACGTGAACGGCGAATTGTCGCCAGAAGCAATCGAGAAGTTTGCCTTTTTGACAAAGTCAACGGATCAGAGTGATGATGCGCACCCAAAGTATTGTAAGTGGCCACAGTCTCGTATCTTCAGGCATGTGAGTTTACCTTGATGATGTCTAACTGCTGATTCGTGCGATTGGGGTTTGCGGCATCGGTTCTCGTAGCCTTCCCGCAGCAGCCGAAGCTCATGTGGCTCTTGCAAAACGTCACCACGAGCGATTTGAAGGACAGGGTCGGAGAGAAAAAGCAAACGATGCAAGAAGTGGAGCAGACCTACTTGCGGAACGCGTTTTCATCGCTTGACCCGGCATCTAGCGGCGCGCAGTTCTACGATCTATTCTACTCGGTGTTTTCGGACCAGAGTTGCTTCCCCATTCCTTCTGCGAGCGACAAGAGCGTCTATGACAAGCGAGTTGACAAGCTCTCTCGGACGCTCATTGAATCCGGAAGGAACCGCTACATAAAGGGCGTTATTCTCAACGGACCCTTGTTCAGCTCCATTCTCGTCTCGATGCTTGCTCACCGACCGAACGTTTTCCAGGTATGAGAAAAAGTGCCGCTTTGCGATGAGAAGGGATGTATATTTGACGCTTTGCTGTTGATGCTGTCTAGGCATTCAAGGGGAAGATCTGGAAAGACACGATCCATAACTGCTGCCTCAACGTTGTCGAGTCCGCCATCAAAATATACAAGGCACAGATGGCTAACCAACTCGAAGGCATTGTCGATATGACGGATATGGACGGGTATGCTCCTGTTATCTCTGCGCCTCGAGAGCCATTGCCACCAGTTGAGGTAAGACAAATCTCGTCGCTCTTGCTCGCTCTGCTGAGGAGAATGCGGGGTAACGAACGTCTTGGCGTGTCTGGGTTATTCTAGCTGCCTTGCGAGTCCAATATTCTGCATAGCATTCACTCTGCGGCAAAGCGTTTTGCGAAAGCAAGTTTACAGACGATGCCTGTGCGCTCGGGGAAACTCAGTTCTCTGCTTCGGGTACGAGCCCAATCGCTGTCGCAGTTGCAGTCCGCTGTTTGTGAAATCATGACGTTGCTAATGCATGTCGTGTAGAAACTGTTTAAAGACCTGGTCGAGTCTCTGTATCTGAAGATTCAAGAAGAAAACAACCGCATTTCGTCAGATCTCTGCAAATCGCTGCTGACCGAGCTTCACAAAGAGATGGGCGAGCAAGCTGACCGCCACTTGATGATTCGCCCCGAAGATGAAGACGCATACTCCTTCCAAATAACGGAGTTTAAGGTACTAACTATCATTGTTCTATCTGCGTCGGTTCAACGTACGATCCAACATGCTAACACATTGTACAAACCGCAGCGCTTCTTCCATCACTACCAAGCGCATTTGTACGATTTGATAGGGGGGTACACGGATCAGGCACAGGGACCTCGGAAGGTATCTCCACATCCTGACGTTGCCATCTTGGGTTCGAGCATTCTAAAGCTGACTTTTCGTACTTGGATGAATGTGCCTTTACAGAAAGAAGAGCTGACAAATTTCCTTCAGCATACTATTCGGCCAGAGCTTGCAGAACTCACGGAGAGGCTCGAGAAGATTCGTCATCATGACATCGAACAGATTGAGGCAAGTAAAAGGATATCTTTTCCTTGGTCTTTCGTTTGTTTATTAATTGTCATTGCAATTTGGCGCGATGGGTTCAATCGTAGGAATCGATTCAAGAGAGCGAGAAGGCATGCGAGGAATCCGCTCAAAACCAGCGCATGTTTCAAACTGTACGCCTTTTACGCTGCTCGTCTGATGCAATTGTGTGAATTATTCTGCACTGACACTAGCAATGGATGCGTTGTAGGAGGCAATGAATGCTCAAACCGATGTGAACAAGAAGCTCGTGGAAGTTGCAAAGTTGCAGGCTGTAAGATAGCTGTTGCTTTGGATATTGTGTGTGATCGTGCTCAGCTGACTAACGGGGAATTTCTTTTTTGTATCGTATTGCAGCTTCGAAAAGAAGCCCTGGATGGAGCAATTCAAAACGTAGACATCATGCACGAAATGGCAACGACACAGAAAGATTTGCTGGAAGAAGCAGCGTTTGTCTCGGTGAGTATTGATCGAGTTCTAGCTCAGATTTGCTTTTTTTTGCATTTAGGCGGATTGTGCTGACAATATCCACTTACCATTGCTTGCACGCATTAGATGCAACTGCCAAGCGAACGCGTCATCGAGGCTACGCAGGAAACTGAGGTGATGGAGCTGCAAGGATATCTCATCAAGCAGGGCGGTGGTGGCAACGCGTTCAACCCGCTCGGCAGACACAATTGGAAGCAGCGGTATTTCATCTTGATCGGTCCAAGCTTGGCGTATGCGAAGACAAAGGACGACTACGAGCGTGGCCGAATCATTAAAGAACTGGATCTAACAGGGTACGTGAGCCTTGCTCCACTGACATGCTGCAAATTTGGATACTTAGCAATTTGTTTGCCTGCCATCTATTATGGCGTGACTGTGTTTTAGCTGCCGTGTTGAGCCTTCGAAGGATGCTGGAGAAGGTTTCCATATCATCCCACCTGAAGTGTCCAAGGGTCCTCATGTTTTCAATCTCCAGAAGGGACTTTTCGCGAAAAACCGGAAGAAGCGATCGTCTTATGCCGACAGCCACCGTGTTTTCAAGCTGCGCGCGCAAACCATCGAAGAGCGCGATACGTGGATCGACAAACTGCGCCAGTCCTCTGGAGTGTATTATTAACATGATGTACAAAGGGTGGCGATTGCGTTGCGTCGAGCGAGATGCGAAGCACTGTAGCAACAGTACGCCACACTGTGACTTGGATCACAATCCCCTTTCTGCCGCAGCCACTGCGCACTGTGCTCACAAAGGAAACCATCTCGATGCCAGCCACATCCCGTCGCATTAATTTTGTAATTACGCTAGCACTTGCACTTTATCAGTGTTCATTTTTCTTCTTCAAAATTCCAGCGCGTTTGAATGCCTCACCACCAATCATCTCGAGTCACCGACGTCTCCGCCCGTTGCTCCTGAATGCGCTGGATAGCCATGCTGGTTTCCGTGTTCACCTCCTGAAGCAGATGCTCCACGAGGTTAGCGACCTGGAGCAGCGACACACCAATTTGCTCGACGCCTCGACTCATCTCGTGCTCGAACAACACTGCATTTGATATCTACGCAGAATATGTTCGTATCTGTGAATTGGATCTTAGACCAGCACAGCACATCCAAAAATGACGACGAACCTCGGTGTCCAGCTTCGTCGCTTGGATTTGCTGTAAGAGCTCGTCCAACTCTATCGTCAAGGCATTCAGGCGCTGTTGCACGTTGACTGGGTCGCATCGTACCCCTGGCGTTGGCAGCCGATGCAGCGAGGTCTCTAGCGATGCGCTTACGCGGCTCAGATTGGCAACAAATTCAGGAAGTTTGCTCGTAACATGGACAAATGGGGCCGCCTGGTACAACACGAAATTTGCAAACAAGACACCGGCTTAAAAATGAAGAAACGAGCTGCATGAACAAGCGTCAGTGTGTGCATTCGTCGCACCTGGTCGCCAATGTTCTGTTCTACGGACAGAGTATGCTTCTCGCGATCCAAGCGCAACGACGTGTCATGAAGCAGCTGCAGCTTGGACTGGAGCAGATTCCATGCAACGATGATTTGTTTCTGCACGCCACACACAAACAGGAAGTACATGCTGTTAGATCGTAGACAACATGCAGACGACGAAAGCGATACAACCTGCCTCGGCTGCTTGCTCTTGCCGCCGAAACGCTTCCTCTGCTTTGAGCTCCGTAAAGCACAGCTGATAGTACATAGCCTCGAGCAATTCCAGCTCTTCTTCTTCGCTCGGTGTGCCGCGAGGCGCTGCTTGTGCGGTGGCAGAAGCGACAGACGCGATTTGCCGTGCTCGAGGCGTCGGGGGTCGCGCCAGCACTCTGGTCTCTGACGGAATTGGCTCAGATGGGACTTTGGCTGGCCGTTTCCCACTGCGCTCTATCGTCGTTGGCGCGATCCGCTTTGGGAAAGTCGGTCGCTCTCGCGGGGTTGTGTTCGTTTTGGCAGCTTTGACGGGATTAACTGTCGTTGACGGCGCAGGAAGTGCGAAGATCGACGCTCGCGCTGGAGTCGGCCGCTTCTGTGCCGCGAGCGCTTTGCTCGCCTTGTAAGCCAGCAGCCGCTCTTTAAGATCTTGTTTATCTGACCTATTCGACGCCGCTATCGATGCTTCACTTGCTGTAGCAGCACTACCCGCGCTCGGAGCCACGGGGCGATGCGTACTGGCTGGCGTTAGAGCCGTTTCTATTGCTGATGCTGCTGGCGATGGTGTCGCCATCGCAGCCTGCGCCGGCGCTCTGGTAGAAGAAAGCGGTGATGGCCGCGGCATTTTCACTCGCGTCACCGCCGCGGACGCAGCTCCAGATGCGCTTTTACTGGCTTCTCGAGCCACAACAGCATTCGTCTTCTCAGTTGGAGTAGCGGACGATGCACGGGTACTCCGCCGATGCGCCTGGGCCTCGAGGTTCTTGGTCTGCAGCGCCTGCGCGTACCTGGACGCAACCACCTTCACTGATTGGTGCATGCACGTACAGCCGTCCACAGAAGCGTCAGCACTTTCATCCCATATGAAGGCGCCATCGATCTGGATCCGTACACGCGCGCCACCCACCTCTGGTCGTGCTTTTCTTCTTCTTGGCGTCTGCCGGCGCAGCTCTCGCGGACCCCTTGGCGTCCATTTTCAATAACTAGGATTTGGCACGGCAGCTCCCGCCAAAAACGCAGAAAAAAATACAAGACCGGTCTAGCTTTCCGAGTAGTGAGGTGTTTGTAAAGTCAGTACCTTAGCACCATCCCTGCACAAGAACTTGCCTATCACTTGGCGTTTTTCGGGCGTTTCACGACGTTCCAGTACATGACGACACCGCTTACTATATAACCACATTGCGTCATTTTGCGTTGCTGTTTATAAAATAAAGGCGAAGTGTATTTGGGGCTAAAATCGTACCGATGAGTCATCGACAGCGTCCGCATCGAGCACTTCCTATTAAAAAAAAATAAATGGAAACCAGAAGACTGGAAGAACCAAACAGTGCGCCCGAGTGTCAGTTTTTATTGTTATGCTTCTCTCTAAAGTGAACGAATATACGGAGGCATACAAGGCGCAGGGGCAGCCAGCAGAGCTGCTCTTGGCGACGACGTCATATTCTAATGGACCGGAAGTTGAGTTCTACATCAAGCAGCCACGTGATTCGGATCCAGGGAGTGGGAGACGCCTGGAACGATCACGATGAGTAGCACTGCGGTACTTTAACGCAAACGGTAAGGGCTGGTCAATCACATGAACGGTGTCGCACGCGGTCGATAGGCAAATGAGGGATTTGACCGTGGCATTCGCTATAAAAATACGTGGCAAGATCAAATAACCACTCAGCGTTGGCCCCCCATCAGTTTAATATTAGATCTTCGCAACGTCTTTTCGCCTGCAGCATTGGCGGCTCTTGAACTGCGCGGCGACGTTGATTGAGAGAGACTTGACTCTCTGCAAAAGCACATCGCCATGAGGAAAGTTGTCCAGCTCACGAGCATTCTCATGCGCATGCGGCCTGACCCCGAGCCCGATATCATCGCTAACCTGCAGCCGCAAAAACCGGTGCGCGAGACTCGACCCCCCCTCCCGCGAGTTTCTGCTCTACGATCTGTGGGAAAAGCGCCACTATCGTCGCCGTGCGAGAAAACTGACGGCGTTCATAACGTTCCTGGTGATCTACCTTTCTGCGCTGACTATTGATCGAGACATCACTTCACGTACGTTGGCATATTTTGCTGTGAGTACTGACAATCTAGGATCGCAGTGCTTATATACTTTTGCCCTGACCAGGTTCACTTACGCGGTGTGCAATCGCCACAGAACTGCTTGCGACTTCGCATGCACCCTCGGGGATCACGTTTGCTCAGATCACGGACGTCGACTCGTTCTGGGATTGGTTTGAAAACTCGCTCATGCCCATAATGTACTCCCAAACGACCAAGGACTTCCACGCAGCCCGAGCGAGCTTTATACGATCGCAAAATGCTCGACAATTCTCAGCGTCTTCCGTGTTATGCAACAGAGGTATTTTGGAGTCAACAGCTCATCATCGAATAAGCACGAGCTTCGCTACCAATCCGTGCGCCAGTCACCCGGTCACATTTGTTTGTCGACCAGTGGCTACTCCACGGACACGTTTGGCACAGCCTCTGGTGTGAATGCAAGCGACGACGGGTTTCGAGCGCTGGAGATGTTCCAGTATTCCGGCAACGACGATTCGGTGGGCGGCTCCCAGACCAGCTTCCTGTACAGCTTGACAAATGGTGAGGCTGAATACGCCAAAGCCAAAGCGATGCAAACCTACCAGTGGATCGATTTGCAAACGAGGTCTGTCGAAGTCACGATACCGATGTACAATATGCATCTCGTTAAGCTCGTGATCGCAACCTTGTGCGTCGAGTTTAGCTTGGCCGGTGGAGTGACGGCGTCTTCTATCATTCAAGTCGCGAATGTCCAGCCATACAATATCGACTATACGAGCAATCTTATCCGTGTCGTCTACGAAGCGCTGTATGTGCTGCTCGTAATGTACTTCACAGCTGCAGAGACGTGGGGTTTGTTCATCGTATTGGGTGGAAGTCTTCGCAAGGTACAGCATGATGCTGGCTTAGTACTGCGACTTTTGTTTTATGAGCGATCTAACTGCGCTTGCTGTGCTCGATGAATGGAGTACATTGCTCGGCTTGGGATGTTCGAAGCCATAGGGGAGCTTTTGACAATCGTGGTGAATTCGACGACCATCGTGTTCCGGTGGTATATCACGGTGTATTCGACCGACTTGGGGGAAAAAGTGTCGGCATCATTCAACAGCTATGTCTCGCTGGTCAGCCTGACTGGCGGTGACGACCTTTTCGCGGCCTTGAACGTCTTCAACGTGCTCGTCCTCACCGCACGCTCGCTCGCCTATTTCCAGGTCACCGACGGCGGGAGGCGGCTCCTCCACAGCGTCTACTCTGCGATGCCAGACATTGTGTCGTTCCTGCCGATCTACGCGACCGTGCTCATCGGGTACACATTCGTGGGGAATATGCTCTACGGGCTCACCTTTCCAGAATGGTCCACTTTAACCAAGTCGTTTTATCGAGTCTTCGAAATGAACTTTGGACTGTACGATCCGAGCGCCATCTACGACGCAGGGGGTACTCTCAGCACGATCTTCATGATTTCGGCGACAATCATCTTCTGCATCATCATGCTCAACATCTTTTTGGCCATTGTAACGGGACTCGTTACACGACGTACACGTGCGGTGAGGAAGCGCAGGTGAGAGGAAGGGCACAGCGGTAACGCTGTGTCCAAAGAGAAGAGAGGGAGCTTTGCGCGCTAACGTGCAAATTGAGAAGTAAATTAGA